>CM021536.1:12328535-12340335 GCA_010994315.2 Pisaster ochraceus | reverse complement strand
CCCCCGCCGAAAGTTGTAATTCTGTTATGCTTTGAGTTTCTCATATTAACGGAGTTTTATAGGTACTCGAAAAATAACCATGGTTATTTTGTGTCTAATTGCTAAGGATGACTTCCTCATTCATTGAACGAATTTATTTCAGAAACATTTTGGGATTCTTTTTAAAAGCTGCACTTAGTAAGAATTGTTATGCGAGAAGTGTTCGTGGGAGATGAGTTGACGCAAGGGCACCTGCGGGGTAATTGCAATAATAACACCCTACAATGTGTTCAATTGTTAAAGTTGCTGATCCCGATTATCACCGAAAGAAATTTTGTTTTTCGCTGAACGAAGTTTGGCAGAAGATGTTGTTTCAAAACGAAAACAAAAAACATACACAAACGTTTGTATATGCCACGGACAGAATGTGTGCAACACTATTTGTACGAGGATGATGAACATAGGTTACCTTCTGAAAAAAATATCACCATCCCGACAATAATTTTTTGGTTTTGTTTTTTTTGTTTTTTTTTCAATTAAATACCTCTAATTGTTGCTGGATTTTTTTTTTTTCGTGCAATACTTTTAAAAGAAAGTTTCTAACTTTATCGAATCATAGCTATTTTTAAATTAAACCTAAATTTTCGGGTCAAATATAAATCATACTAACATCTTCTTAAGGGTGCACCAGAGAGGAATTCTTTAGAAAGGGTATCCTGACGGGATATCAGTGGCCCTTTCCGAAATGACGGCTTGGACTTTGGCTCCGTCCGTTATTCAGAAAACGTGCGCTTTCCTTGCGTGGCTCCAAAACCAATTGGGACAGATTCGATGAACACCCAAGAGTCTCCCGATCGCAGTTCTTTAGTAGAAGATGACCAGCTAGTATAAATAGTATAATCCCAATTTGGAAGGATTGGATGACTCAACCTAGAATCTTCAGATTAATGATCTTTCAGTGGAAGATGATTACAGTCGGTAAAAAACGTAAAACCAAGGTTGTGTCAATTTAAGTGACAATGACTGTGGGAATTGTAGAATAATGTTCGCTTGTAATGCTGCATAATACAATTAGGTTTACAGAGAGATATTTTAAGGACGTCTTGATTAACAGGTGCATCAACTCAAATCTGTCCTCACGCAAAACGTCTGCTCAGAACTAAAAGGTCATTAGAGCAATTTGTGGTCTTCAGAGTATTTGTTTGGCGACAAGAAACATTCATTTTCGAAGTGAAACATTCTTTTGCCGTGTTTATTTTGTTATTGTTTCAAATTTAATGATCTTTTGATCATGAAACTGCAACTAAAATACCTTATAGCTCTGAGCAGACGAACACATACCAAACCAATTTATAAACTGTCTAGTGCGAGGTGGTGTTCGCGATAGTACAATAGGCAGACGGCAGTTGAAGAATTATTTTTGTATTGAATGTATTTTGATGAATCTGAATAGTTCTCAATATTGTCTGGTATCTAGACGGCTTATGTTGTCGTCTAAAAGGCGGTCGCGTCCTTTTTAGCAGGTGGGTGGGATCTTATTTGTGCGGCCCGGCTTGCTCGCCATTCTTGAGCGGCGGTGTTTGTTTTAAAAAGCTTCAAATGTGAAGCGAATCCGCATTTTGGGGGCATCAGTTTTGGTAAACAAATAGATACGTCTAATGGAAGAGCCGGTCTCCATTTCCCTGCGTAAATATCACTGCGAGCAGAGAGTGTGTCTGCCTGTTTGGAACATACAGGAACACTTATCAGAGATTTGGAAGGCCAAGCGTTGGTAAAACGCAAAACAAACCAGTAAGAGTTTTACAGTGTAAGACTTCGAGAAAAAAGGTATTTACCCGTAACAACTTCAATTAACGATGACTAAGGGGCCATTTGGAGTTATCAAAACTTTACATTTTCGGTTTGGTATTAAATACTTTTCTTTTCAACATTTATTTGACTCATCCACCATCCCACTAAATGTTGGATATCAGATTTTGTTGTTCACGTTTTCAAAAAGGTCAGTATTAAAAAAAATTAATTATTTTTATTGTGGGTGGCTCCATATACATCTTCGTTGTATGCATGGTCTCTTGAGACAAAACAATATATTTCGTATTCAATCATAGGCCTATGTAAGTATTTTCAAATTTAATCAGTCTAAATGTAGCTTAGTCCCATCAGGTAGTGATAGATCAGATACAATAGGAGATTCACGTACCTCGGGAACATTGGCTTTTCCATTTCTATAAAAATCCAGGCAACAGAACACAAATCTCTTAATTCTTTTAGGACATAGTATAATATTGATAATTATAAATCACAATGAATTATTTGACGAGAGACAGCGTAGAGACTCACTCTGTATAGAGATAATACTCGTTTACTGTTTCCAATAATTTATAAAAAAAATAATTAACCTGGCATTTATATTTTTTGTTGTTCCTTTTAAAAGTGAATTTAGGAAATCGCATCTGAAATTGATCTGATGCAAACTGACAGACCATGTTATTGAAATATATGTACATGTAAAGTACCAACAACATGGAACCGTTGTGCGTCATTTTATTGCAAAAACGCGACTTTGTCACGGATAATTCGATTCGTTTTCTGCTCGTTAATTTTTTTCTACAATAACCTCTGAAGAAGGATAAATTATGTAAACCAATAACGTTTAAAGGTACGATACATTAATAAATAATTTAAAGTCTGAAATTGTAATTTTTATCATTTGGACAATTTTCGGGTACTGGTTATGTAAATCTAGCAGGCACCCCTGCAAAGGTGGAAATGTTTGGCCTTGGCCATTTATGATACCTGATGGGTCGACTATGCCGAACATTTTTCCCGGTTGTTTCATCTATAGCTCATATTGAGGGGTCCCTTTCTCCTGGCCCTAAACCACACCCACCAGAATGTGCTCGGCAGACGTACATTTCATTACTTGGGTATGTACGTGGACCATTGGCTATAAGTAAATTAATATTACTTGTCAACTTTCACGCTAGGTTGACCCCTCGGCTCCTGATTTATAATTATACCATGAATGGATGGCTGGAGGAGTATTCCTGTAGGAAAACCTGGCTTATCTCAATGAATAATACAAGATCCATGACAAATCATTATAAACCATTACGCGCTGTTTCTCTAACTCATTACAATCAATTACCTGTAGTTAATTAATATTTGTATAGACATTGTGCACGTGACGTCATTTGGGTAGGGTACCATTGCCTGGATGTCAGAATTAGGAGGTTCTTCATTGGTCAATATTGTGCGCCGCGCGTAAAACTCTGTGCGTTTGCACTGTTTTATCACCGGTACGATGGCCACTACATGCCGTCCATGCATAAGGTCAATTGGCAGCTGGTAAGAGTGTTGCTAAGGGCAGCCTATGCGTCAACGCATGTTGACCTAATGATCTAGCCGTAGACGTAGCCGCCCGTTCTGACACGGCCTTGTTTCACGATGTGTTTCATTGGATCGCGAATGTTCACGCAAGACCTTATGCACATGACGTCATTTGAGTAGAGCACTCTCGAGTAGAGGTCAAACGAAGGTTGCTCAATAGCCCATCATGTGTGCCCCACGTACAAATTACGTTTTACACCATCGGTTTACCTCTAAGATGGCGGATGGATGACGTCTTGCACAAGGCCTAGAAACATAAATGATGTTTCTTACCGAGAACCAGTGCACAATGTGGTTATAGTCAGTGGACAGCATAATCGTCATTTATAAGTATCTACACCGGATTCAATAAAAGAGGTTGAACTGTTTTAAAAAGCTCGTAGGCCTGCGTCGTTTCCATCTTGAATGATGTCATCAACCCTTACAACTACGGAAATGATTTAAGTCAATTAAACAATTATAGCCTGACCCCGGGGGACACGTTTTTACCAGTGAACGGTTAAGTTTTGCTTGGGTAAAATAGGAGATAGCGTTGATGAGAAGTAAACGAGGTTGAAATGACATCCTGCATGCGCTCATGCAAAGCAAACTCAAGCAATTTGACAAGCTTGGCTGCTTTCAATGGCTTGAGATGGGATACTGTTTTAATCAGGAGACGCCTTAACCGGGGGCTTCTTAAAGACGCTTTGGATTAGTAAAAAAATCGAAAAGGAATCGGTTATAGTTTCATTCTGAAGGCTCACCGCAGGGTCCTACCAGTACCGACTCATTCATTTATTCATTCATTCATTCATTTATTCATAATGGTTTAGTATAATCATGCATTGCAGCCAAAAGCTGAATTGCACATGATTTACAGTAAAAAATAACTAGATCAATTAGATCATAAAAACTGCTGGAAAAGCGGGTATAGGCCCTACTCTACACGGAATTACAACAAGCATTAAAAGCTTTTAAAAAACGAATTTCCTTAAAAAGGCCAGATACAAGATGAGGGCATGAAATACAAGAACAAGAGACACAAAATAAAAATTGGGTGAACAAATAAAGGGTGGATGGAAATTGATCCAAAAGGCAAGTACCTGAACAACTTACAATAGACACGAACATAAAAATGGGCGCAACTATAAACAAAGACACCAAGAAAAGAGAATGTTTCTGACTGAAACTCTGCTTATTCCGATTGTGGCAATCGAATTAACCCGATATGAAACGAACGAGCACAAAACTCCTAGCCAAACAGTTTTCATATATTATACTAAGACGTGACGCCCTAATTTGATACGATTTCCACAGGTTGTGTTAATTGGAAACTAGTCAATGTAAATTAAAATCCTCTTACTTTGAGAAAACAGTGCACTTATCGTTAAGAGAAGAGGCTCGGCCCGGAAGTCCTGGTATGGCTAGCTTTAGATTGCACCACAGCACCTTGTAAACCGTTACACGGTGCTATACTAAGGGGCTCATAATATAAAGGATAGCATAGCAGACCATGTGATACGTGTCATATAACGCTTTGAATCGTTTGGCAAAGACGCTATACATGTCGAACAAGACTGGTTAAATAATTTATTTTATTTGTAATGTGCTGTACACAATTCCCGGGACGAACAGCTTTACGTCCCATCCGAAGGACGAATCAATAATGGTTCCAAAAAAGTAGTGCCCAGTCACACATTATTTGATAAGATAACACTCACTCTAGTCCGCATCATTACAAATTACATTACTTCAGTTGATCATCAAGTGACTTGTTTAAAGCATATACAAAAGCGTACCGAAGTAAACCGCATTTAAGGCGAGACACGTCCATGTTAAACGGAAGAATGAATGTATTCGCACCCTCTAGTCCCCTGGAAAACACATTTTACATTTAACCAGTTAAAGGAATGGAAAGCGCGTAGAACAACAGACTATGTTTCGTCGCGAATTATGTGCATTTTAGTGTTCCTTATTTTCATTTAGAAAAAGCGAAATAAGAATTGAGTGTTTGGGAACATCGTTCTCGCACATGCCAGGTTTTTTTCGGGTGATGGTTGTATAGGCCAACCATTATTATTCTTATTCTTATTCTTATTCTCATTCTTATTCTTTATTTTCTTTTACTTATTCTTTTGTTGTTGTTATTATTTACGTTTTTTTAAACTTATTGATAAACTTCATAAACTATGGAAAACAAATAGACTGTGGGCGATATCAGGCATGTCAAGGGTGTATCAAGCAAACCTAAGCAACGGTAATTTATAACCATAAATACTTCAGCCTGTGTTATGATTTACCTTTTGGTTACTTCAGTAAAGCATGAGTTCTTCATACGGCAGTAACAAATTGTTGTTAGTTTAATGGATATAAGTTTCTTGGCAAATTGAAGGATTAATGAAAAAACTTATAAAATGTGACACCCCTTTAAAAGTTGAGCATAGGACATTACTCCCTGACGCTCTTAGCAACACCACTAGCACTATATTCAGGCCTGCTTTATAATCTGATCTTGCAATACATCATCACAAATGGAAGGGGCTGCAGTGGATGTCTCGTTACACATATCATTTTAGGACATTTAGAATGAATTGATTTTATGTGAACATGTCTCGGTTTGAATTAATGGTAGTTGTATACAACGACTAGCTGGGGGTATATCAATCAAACTGCTCGACAGGAACTTAATACATCGAGGCAGTCCGGGAGTGGTCTCCATAAAGTCACCCGATCCTGACATGACGGCGCTCCAAGTTACCGAGCTCTCGCGGTTATCACGGCACAGGTGTGGACTCTCCTTGTAGATATTTATATTACACGCCATCTTACAAAACACAAAATGCGCCCCAAAACATCATGTCAGACCTGTTAAACCTTGTCATTGTCGACAGACTTTGTCATTGTCGACAAACGTCGTTATTGACGACAAACTTTGTCGTTGTTGACAAACCTCGTCATTGTTGGCAAACCTTGCCGTTGTGGACAAACCTTGTCATTGTCGGCAGACCTGGTCATTGTCGACGAGCCTTGTCATTGTCTATAAACTTTGTCATTGTCGACAGACCTTCTCAACATCGTTATCGTCTACTTTATCGTCACTGTCGTTGTTTTGTAGTTGTTTTCATCCTCTAGATATTGCTCTTGCGAAGGGGATTTCATTTTTTGTTCATTTTGATCTGTTCTTGTTTGTAACATAAGGTGGCTCTACCTTTAGCATGCATTAGATAATCCTTTATTTTTGACACTTGTTTTGTTTGACATCTTAAAAATTAATTCACTACATGAATCTTTACGTGTGCCGATGTTATTTTCCAGTCACTAGCACCGGTCGCTGTACGGTGCATTAGGTATGATGTATAGGGTGTTACAACCACTGACAGCAATCGTTGACGATTACGTTTTCATGTATCAAATTGAAAGACAGAGCTTAGCTGCCGCAGTCTCCTCATGAAAACTGCGTTCGTTACCTTCTCAAACAAGCACAGACGTGTTCTTTTCGCATAAATTAAACGTGTTTACCTAAAGGCTACGTATTCCTTGGGTTTTTGGAACCGTTCGATTGTTTTAATCCCATAATAATGTAGAAATACACAATGTGAAAATCTCAACTCAAAAGGTGGTAACGTTTTTGAGATATCACCAAAAAACTGGAGCGGTTTTGTCCACGCAGGAAAAATGATCCGTAATTGAAATACACATCTGAGGAACGTCTCTGCATAAAACGTTTCTCAGATTCAATTTTTTTTTAATCCCTTTCTCTAAAACCACATTCCTTCAAAGGGAATCGTTTCTCAAAATGTTAGACATTATCAACAGCTGCAGTGCTTTTTGTAAGTTTTTGAGGTCATTGATTTTTAGAGTAATTACCAAAGGTAAACCCTCCCTTTAATCTTTTATGCTAAAAGCTTTTCCTACATGTTTCAAAAAGGGAAACTACAAACTATACTCATTTTACATCTGTTTATGCTAAAATCATATCAGGAATTATTCTTATTATTGTGGATTACATAGAAATCTAAGAAAGAACCATTTTACATGAGGGGTGTGCATCTTTAGAAGTTACCTGAATGTCAGGTGATATAAAAACAAGTTATGAATCTCTATGGAAGTATTTGGTTGGGAAGAGTTACAGAAACTCAAAAAATGAAACAAACAGTTTCAATGAGTACATTTGTTGCCGCTGTAGCATTATGTGCAAAAGGGACCGGTAATGATCCACCAGCGTGCAGATTGACGAACTGAATATCCTTTTATCTGACAATGCAATACTGTTTTATATTGACAACTTCTGATGATTCTTGTCAGTGTGTGATCTCCTGTGGGACTCCTCATGTTCCCCCGGTGGCTGTTTCCATCAGCTCTCTTGGAGAACCAGGGCCAGGTCATACGAAATCGATTGGTGAAATGTAACGAGAAAAACTGGAACATAGGGGCAGCTGTCTTCCTTTCTATATAGCCTATTTCAGTCTTTTTTCCCCTCATCATTCACCTCCTGATAAACCTAACCCACCTTGGCCAACCTTCAACATCCTTGCATGTGATACAAAATGGGTGCTTTCAAATCCATGGCAATGTGGAGGACGATATACGCTCCCACTTTTTGGACTAAGTGTGGGGGAGGTCTATTATAGGAATACAAGCCCCCCCCCCCCAAAAAAAAAAAAAAAAAAAAAAAAAAAACCTTTTCAATGCGGTGAAAAGCATGGAATATATATTTATTGCTAAGTATGAACAAAAGACTTTCCGCATGAATGTTTTTGAAATTGTTTGTTTCTTACACTCTAAAAACATCTGGGTCAAAATTGACCTGGAGCTAGGTCTCTTTAGGCCTGACCCATTTATGGGTCATTATGACCCGGAATCTGCGTCAACATGACCCCAAAGGCGGTCAAAATGACGCAGAATTCGGGTTCAATTCCAATATGTTTAACCACTTCCCAGGTCAGCCTGACCCCAGACATGGGTCAGGTCCCCTGATGCGTCCCAGAAACCGGATCAATTTTGACCCTGGAGTAGTTACAGAGTGTCTGCTGCATCCCTTCAAGATGCATTGAAGATTATATAAAGTACGCTAGTTGTAATACAGGCTGTGTGTCTGATGTGTACGTTTTGAATAAACTCAAGTCTGTTTCCGTTTCCGCCTTCAATTTGGTTATGCAGATTCAGGAGAAGGGTGCAGCAATCACGACAAAGCACCGGGAATCCAACACGTTACGGCCCCTTTTCGATGAACTTAATATCGCATTAACAAACAGCGATCTGCGCCTTACTTACGCTAGGTTAAACTCGCGGTTTAACCCGAAATCAACTCCCACTGCTTTACTTTAAACCGTATAATTACTTCCAAGTTGTGTTTCTGAAAGCCCTTTTCACACGAGATCAATGTAGCAAGGGTCCCTTGCTAAATTTAAGCAAGGTTGTACAAATGTTACAAAATGCACCTCGTGTGAGAGGACAATGATTTGTGTACTGTCCAAGGTCCCTGTAAGGAGTTGTCCCAAATCAATCAAGAAAAGGAGAAAAAGAAAAAAGACTTGACACTAACCACGTAGATAAGTCAACACCATCCATCGTATTCAAGCCAAACCGTGCATGATTTTAGACGGGTTCGGGTAAGGCGGCGGGGTATGGGCTTAAAGTTAATGTTCACGAAGGGCAAGGTAAGTCTAAGACGTCAGAAAGCTTGTTTAATACAGGAAAAATATGGTCTTATACGCCAGGCTTTTGTCCTATAGGGAGGCACGATGTTATAAATGGACCCCGGACGATTCTGAAAAAAATTTAAGGAGCGGAAAAAGACAGACCACTGACTGAAAAGACTCATCAAAACCTCCGCCCGGATGCCCGGGCAGCTCGAACGATCGCCGGGATAGATAGCATGGTTCGGGGTGCGATGTGTTCTCCCGACCACGCGGGAATCGGACTGCTGTAATCGCATTGCAAAGATCTGCATATAAATTGTGTTTTTGCACCTTGCATATTGCTGGGCACGAGCGTGCTTTCATGCTGGGGGAAGAAGAGGGCGGGGGAGGTGAGGTTATGGGCGGGGCAAGTGAGCTGTGTACGTGTTCGATGCAACTTTTAGGGATGAGTGGGGTGAGAGGCCTTGAAATTAAAGCGAAGTTTCAGTGATATCTGCGTAGAGATAGAAAACGCTCCCGTGCTTGTTAAACCCCCACTCGCCGAGAAATACTACCCTTTACAAATTGATTTGTACCCCCCCCCCACCCCCTCTCAACAAGTTATTAAGAACGGCTTGAATTTCAGAAACCCATTTCCGTGTCAGGGACACAGTGGCCGAGCTACCGCGGGAAAATCAAATTGCTCGCGGAGAAAACATGGTAAAATCTGTGTGCTTGCTCGCGTCATAGTCTGTAATAGGCTTACGACATTATTAACAAGGTTAGAGAATGAATAAAGAGTGTCAAAGTGTGGAATTTGGCCCCGCTAATCTCATAGTCAGGGTACCCCCTGTTGTACATAATTGAGGCTGCTTGGAGAAACTGGATGTATGAAAAAAGTGCAGTCCGTGAGCGAGCGACCTCTGGATTTGTAATCAAAATCGCACAGAACCACAGGGACCGACCATGTTTTAAAAAAAAAATAATAAAATCTAAATGTTCTCGTATTACTGTATTTGATTATACGCGAGGAGCAACTCCTGAGCTATAGCTGCCAGCTGGATGGGGATCCTTACACAAAAGATGACATAAAAGAAAGTCGGAAACGAACGGAAAAGCATGTTCCTGTGTTTGGAAGCTCGAAGTGAAACTCCCACCAAACGGATGCTTCCCCCACAACAGGCGAACACTTGTACAGGAAATAAAACAACAGTTCATGAGAGTCAAGTTAATGGCTTTGTGTGAGTGTTACTACAGCAGCAGATCGACCCTCTAAAGCCATCCAATATACAGCCGTCTTGAAGTGTCACCACAACAAAACCCCCCAAAAAATCCACATGTAGCCAGACAAAGCGCACATTGCAACACAACCCACGCTCGACCGGCGTCAGTTTCCCTCCAAAAGCTCGCTCCAACGATCTTTGTGATACGCAAGTTGAACACTATCGGCTTGAGCAAGGCTGAGGAAAGCCCCAGCGCAAGGTACTATTGTCTCAGGCACGTATCTGCTGATGCACACAATGGAACTGACCACATTTTCTAGAACATTCACTAGCCCCCAATTATTGTGTAGGTGGGGAGCAACACCATGACACACTACCTTCACCATTGATCACTGATTCCACCTCATGGTTCCGACTCCCATCGATCCCAGCCATTTTGAGCCAGAACCTTTCAATTTGGGTAAAGAAATCTGAAGAAAACTCGTTTCACACATGTCGCACAAAGTAATTGCAGGCAATCTCCCGTTCACTTAGTCACGGCTATTATGAATGCAATGTATAGCCAAAAGCTCACTAGATGACTTTAGCTCGACTGACTGCGCTGCGACTGGTTGCCCAAGTTTCCATCACTACTCTTACCCCACTTGTCGACGCTAAGAAAACAAAACAAGAAAAAAACAACCACAACAACAGCAGCAACAGCAGCAGGAATAACAACAATAGAAACAACAACAACATCCCCACAAAACAACCGAACACACACACACAGCACTGTGTTTCATACACTCTGTGAACACTTCTTTGTTCTGTGCACTTGATAAAAAAACCCATGTTATTCAACACTGTAAAAAACACTGTGTGGACCTGTGTAAGTCCACACTTTGTTCTCAGGTCCACACTTCGTATGTAAATTTGTCTTGACTAACACACACACAACTCTGCGTTGCATACAATCTATGGACATTTCTTTGTTCTGTGCACTTAACAAAAAAAAAATCTTCAAAATTGTATATTAATAAAAAAAACTTGTGTAATTCAAAATAGTATTTGAAGTCCCTACAACACAAAGAAAGACACAAACAAACAGTAGCAAAAGTCCCAAGATGACAATCCAGGTCAACACCCAACCTATCTAGTAAAAACACAAACAAACGCCCACAGTTATGTCGACGCTGTAGATCAATGACTTTTCCCCATTGGAACGGAACTTACACCCAAATCAATTTCGATAAAATCCTCAGCTTGTGTACACATACTCCACATACAGGCCTCGTCGAAACAATGAGGCCTTCACTTTCGTTCTACTGCGATTGGAACATTTTCGGCGACATCCCCATGGGTACATCAGGGATGCACTCAGCTTGTCAAACCACAACTTGTAATCCCCTTTTGTAAGAGTCGTCTGAATCAGCCGGTAAACCATTGGAACCAGCGACCTTTGGGTCGCTAGAGCAGATGATACTCATGTTTTTCTTTTTCGAACTAAAAGTAAACTTGTCTTTGTTAGTCTTTGCTAACATACGCATCTAGAACGGTGTCACACGACTTGATTTCTTTCCACTATTTGGCAAATCCAAACTTCTTTTTCTTTTGTTGGCTTTTGCCCAC
>CM021536.1:12315629-12326155 GCA_010994315.2 Pisaster ochraceus | reverse complement strand
ACGTTCCCATTGGTTTTGTACACGAAACAAACCGAGGACTGCCCCCGATATGTCGTTATCCCGGAACCTTATTGTTAAAGTCCTCGGTTTGAATACGTAGACGTGTTCCCACACACAAATGTACGTTTTTCTGTGTAGTTCTAAATTAAACGTCAAATGCTCTTAATATTCGTGACTGCTGCGTTTACAATTATTGGTTAACGGTTTGTAGGAATCTATGGGTGGTAAACACCGGTTTGTTGGACACTTTGGCCGTGTTCGAATCAAGCGGCTACAGCTTCAGGCTGTGGTCGTTGGCTTCAACGACAGCGTTGAAGAATAAAACTTTTCATCGATCCAGCCGTAGCCACTCCGAATGCCCTACGGGTCTGGATATAATGTTGTGTCGGACACAATGGGTCGGACGTAATGGATTGTTAGTCATGGTCACAATGGGTCGGACATTATGGTTTGTCGGTCAAAATTGGTCGGACATAATGTTGTGTCGGACACAATGGCTTTTCGGTTACAACGGGTCAAAATTAATGTTCTAACTGGTGTAGGCAGACATACTTGTCCATGTCGGACATGGGTCTGTAAACAGATAATGTGTGCGGCCAATAAACCTAGCCCTAGACCCAAATGTGAACCCAACCCTGTTCCTAAAATGTATGGCCCCCGTTCCTAAATTTAGCCCAGTGAGCCCTGTACAAACTGGTTCTAACTGCCCCAACATTGTACCGATATTACTATATAGTCTGGACCTATGTAACCCAAGCCCTGTAGGCCTACCTAAAAAATACCCGATGTAGGTCCAATTATAGGTACAATAGCTGGGCTGCATTTCGGTACGGGCTACATTATATACCGGCTGCACAGTCGTGCAACAAGCACTGTGATTTGGTTTAATGATTAATTGACCGTGTCAAACCCGAAGAGAGTGTCACTGTTCAATGACTGGATGGTACCAAATCTATTAACACAAATTACTAAAGACAGATGTATTCTCACATCATGGGTGTATAGTTTATTTGTGATGTTCGACGTCTCCAACTCTAGCATTACTTTGTTGGGTTTGTATTAATTCTGGTTTCAGCATTCTCATTTAAGCTGAGCTTGCCATAGAATTGTTGACATTGTTTTGCGAAAGTTTAGGGGCTTTTTTTTAACAAGAGAGCTACATTTCAAAGCAATATATTTTTGATTGGCCAATAATTTTCACTAATATAATCCCTCCATTCAAAGTCTGAATCCCAATGTACACCCGCCGGTTCAACAAAACACTACAATATATTTCCCTAATGACATTAGTCTCGCCACACATTCAAACTTTTTCGGGAAAAAGAAAACACCTTTTGTGACTGATCTGCAAGTTCATGAGAAATGAAAACCCCCGGGACTCTTCTTAACCTTGCCAGCTCACTCTAATGATTACTTTAATCAGCGATTGACAATGCGTAGGTCGTGTCTTACACAACGATATCTACCACAACGATCGCCGATACTCTCTATAGGGACGTAACATTCTGTCCAACTCTTCGGCTCGGTCCAATATTTACACCAAGATGCAAGAGCAACTTGTCACAACAACAGGTGATATGGGCGCCTTTGGGCTTCCCAAGACTTTCCGACTCGCAGTGCTCGAAGAATGGCATAATTCTTGCAAACGAGGAGGGTGGGTACAAAAGCTTGTCGTCAAAGCCTAGTGGAAAGCCCGCAGCTTGTCAGCCCTCTGAGACTTTCACATGGGTAACACACAAAGTTGGTCTGTTTTTCACGATTTCATGCTGTCTGCATCACGAAGCTGCCCTCACTCTGGGAGTCCACAAGCGGTCAGAATGGCCCCTTCAAATTTTTACAATAAAGCCCGGTGAACACTTATCTTTATTAACGTCCGATGGACTATTTTGGAAATGATGGACTTTTTAGCCGCTTTGTAGATCGGGAAAGATGGTTATCAATGCTAACACTCGACTGTATCTCACAGCATGAACTTCATCAATCAATTAAGATAATTGGCTTTAAAATAAATAAACGGTAGACCTAAATACATTTCAATACCGCGCTTACAGGAACTATTTTTGGCCTAGTATGTTAAAGGTAATGTTCGCCCAGAAGTGGGAAAAACAAAATGGACGATTTATAATCTGAAAAGCTTACGCCGACTAAAGTCTGACATGTGCGACTGACTGTTCCCCGAAAGCTATAAAATGCTTATTTTGTTCGGTTGAATTGAAATAAATAATAAATAAGAAAGTATTTGGCGCTCATCCGACTACGGGCGGCTCAAAGCGTTGATTTGATTTTTTTGATTTTTTTTTTTGGGGGGGGGGTTGGGGGTTGTTGTTTTCTTCTTCTTTTTTACAACAGGTGTGAAGCACTTTGCTTGAATTAAGAGAGCAAGATTAATTAATTAAGACATTGAATTAAGACAGCACCTTCTTTTTACACCAAGTGTACTGGTTCCTTTATATGCATTACACAACACATTGAACCTACCATAACAGCAATTACGGTCAAGTGTCTTGCTCTAGGGTACATGGCCGGGAACCGAACCCGCACTCTAACAACGCCAGAACTTGAATCCGGTGCACTAGGCCGCTCGGGCTCGACACTCGACACGTAAAATTAGCACAAGCATGCCAAAATCAAACGTGACCGAACATAGTATACCGTCATTCTCCGTTGTTTTTTTCTCTCATAAATATGAACCGTTAAATTAATTAAATGTTCACAGGAGAGTTGTATAATGCGTTTTCATGAAAAGTAGAGAACAGGAAAGGAACTAGAGAGTAGCAAAGAAACCAGAGAAAAGCAAAGAAACGAGAGAATAGCAAAGAAACGAGAGAATAGCAAAGAAACGAGAGAATAGCAAAGAAACTAGAGAGTAGCAAATAAACTAGAGAATAGCAAAGGAACTAGAGAGTAGCAAAGAAACCAGAGAAAAGCAAAGAAACTAGAGAACAGCAAAGAAACGAGAGAACAGCAAAGAAACGAGAGAATAGCAAAGAAACGAGAGAATAGCAAAGAAACTAGAGAGTAGCAAATAAACTAGAGAGTAGCAAATAAACTGGAGAATAGCAAAGGAACTAGAGAGTAGCAAAGAAACTAGGAAAAAATCAAAGAAACTAGAGAGAAGCTAAGAAACTAGAGAATAGCCAAGAAACCTGAGTCAATAATGCAGTCTATCAAAAACTGTTGAAGAAATTCCCTTAAAACCACATCAAAACAGGATGCACTGACTGCTTACATTTTTCTTTGGAATTTCTTATTACAAATATTAAATACCACGGTTTTTTCTGAAACATTGCACTATACAACTTTGGAACTACAAAGTTCCAAGTTTATTTTTTGGCGCAGCTGATCATTATTTCAATTTGAAACCAACACATAAAAAAAAACCTGGTACCCATAGATTGGCCCCCAAAAAGCTGAGAAGCTCATTCACAGATGTCAACCATTAGTGTGGTCGGGAAATTGGATTCTCAGAAGAAAGCCTTCGAAGGAGGGGTCTGATATAGAACCTATTAGCGATTCAGAACTTGAACATATTCTGTCATTGAAGATACAGTCTTTACAGAGAACTTGACAGCAGTACAGTGTCACATAATATATGAGTCCTGCATGCCTTGGGAACGTAGTTGGAGTGGCGTAACCAGAGAGGGGGCAGGGTACGAGCCTACATCCCCTCAGACACCCCCCCCCCCCCCCCCCCCCCCCCCCCCCCCCCCACACACACACACACCCTAATTTTCACAAAAATGCATCCTTGTGGAGCATTCTTTTGTTCTTTCCTTTGTCCCTGCACTTAACAGTTTCCCTTAGATTGTTGTACACAATTCCCTTGTGGAGCACCCCGGTCTTTAGAATTTCCATGTGGAGTCCTTTTATTTTCCCTTTTTTGTTTTGTCCTTGGTCTCCACAAGGTACCGAAAGGGAGAGCATGTGACTTAAGAAATCAGACATGATTTGTTCGAGGTTCGCAATATTGTGCATTATGACGGATTGGAAAATACAATGTCTAGCTCATCAGGTAAACTAAAACTGCATTGTAGGCTTAAGTGTGGTGCTTCTTGTGTAAAGACCCCCCCCCCCCGGCCAATAAGTTTTGCACATCCCCAATCCCCACGCTGGGAAAATGTCTCGTTGCGAGGTCCATGTAAGAAAACTATTTGAAATAGAAAGAATGACATGCTGATATCAGGGTGTTACACGCAGTTAAAAAAGTTAACTCAATGTGCGCGCCAAACTTTCGATTTATATTATTAAGCCTACTGAACGCGTAGAATTGCCGCGGATTTATTCTCAGCTAAGCAGCAGACAATTAAAGCTAAAATCATTAGTTACCGCGTCAAAAAAAAAGAGGAATTAAATCTCACAGACAAAGCATAATTTGAAGGTGGGCTGACTTGCCGAGAGGGTAATAAATTGCACAAACATATCCTATAGTTCAAAGGCATTTACAGCGTCAATTGCCCAACAACGGAGTAATTGATATGGGATTATTACATCGGAAGCCTGGTCATTTCTTTACAACGCCCACGAATAAGATGTGAATAAACCTGGTCTAATTTAGAACCGTGTCGTGAGCCGCATACCTTTAAGGTAAAATCAGCAAAGGTGAGTGTACGAAGTGCGGAATGCCGCCGCGGTAAATAAACACCGCTAAACGAAATTAGGCCAAGCTTTCCTGTTAATGCAGCCAGGCTTTAGGTAATTAGCACTTCATTAAAGGCTCAATACACGCTCGATTGGTAATCAGAAAAGAAAAAAAATCGAAATGAACATTTTTTTATTTTTTTATTTTTTTATTTGGAAGTTTACTTTTTGTTTTGTGGAGGTATTTCCAGAGAGTTAGTTCCGTAGAAATTCTGCAGTGTGCGAATCTGCAGAATACACAACATGTATTGCCTTCCCCCTACGTTTTATTGAGAGTTTCTTTCACGGTAAAAAGCCAACTCAAATACAAAACCTTTTTGTAAGCCTGGTCGATTCCATAAGAAACCCAGAAGTTGGTGCAAAAATGTGTTTTATTTAAGGGTACGCCCGTATAACTTTTAGAAAACAGTGATGTCACCAACTGATTGTACATTTACAGGCACAGTACACTAGGTACCACATGGGCAGTGGCAGCGTACGGGAGGACAGTCATGTATAGAAGACCCCATCGTCAGTTTTCCTGATTTTCATACCAATGCAAATCTTCCACATAAGTTTTTGCGTCTAAATACTGTCAGGTCGCGATTTGAAGATACGACAACTGCTTACTGTTTCTGGAAACAAACTGCAGAAACAAGTTTTTGTTTAATACTTACACTAACACGTGACTGCACAATTTTGGTGGAACTTGGTTGAATAATGTCTCTAAAAGTAACGCTTTCTTCAATCGTTTTCAAACATTTCAATCCTTCAAAGTTATGGTATACTAATTGTTTCATTTACTTTTGGAAGAGTTCCTTCCGTCCATCCCACTGATAGATTGTATTTTAATTTCAAACCCACTATAATGAACCAATTTTTGTATGAGGCGTTTAAGTAATGTGGGAAAATGTGTTTTCCACAAACCATAAACAAATACACATTAGACGTATGTACCTTTATGGTGATCTTTGAACGTGGACTAATTATTCGTACGATCAGAACCGTGCAAATCCATAATTATGGAGATGTGGGTTTTACAAGTCGATTGGATGAATGGCTGCAAGCTGCACCCCACACTGTCCTTCAGCCATAGCTGGGACTACTGTAATCGGCTTTACGTGATTGCAGGCATCCAACGAAGCAGGGTCAGTCTCTAGATTTGCATGTTCACTTAAAAGCAAGCGGCTAGAAAGGTCTGTATATGGAAACGGAGGCACGTGTTTTGTGCGCTTCTATCATAGTTCTCGGTCCCCCAAAAATGCCCTTCCCGAAAGATCGCAGCTAGATCCCGATATCATCAACAGATCTTCTTAGTTTCAGCGGATGGAAATGTTACACTTGCATTATTTTATTTCTGGAAGATGCCATTCTTAAGCAACATTTGTATATGGATGATGATGACACGGGGGAATCGGTGATATTTGGAGGGGGAAGGTAGAATCGAGATCAGGCAACAGTGGATACGCCTACGCCAGAAGATCGAACTGATAAAACATCTGCGATGTCGCGACGGGGTGGCTATGAGGGATAGAGGGCGCAACATTAAAGCAGTGATGGTAGAGAGATTAAGGTTGTTGTTTTGCTGTCGTTCGATTTGAAAAGCCAACCAAAATATTGCGAGCATTTTGTTATTCTGTAAAATGTTTTACTGGTGCCGTTGAGTTCAACATGAACCAGTCAGCGTTGATGGGAACGTTGGCGCCTGCCGTCCAGTTTGATTTGCATACGTGACTGTTCTTGCACATTACTTTGTGACTGAAATGTCGAAGCAGAAGACTCGTCCAAACCGAAAGACACGTATTGATTTAGAAGTCATCCAGCAGACTGCTTGGAGTTTGGGAGGCTTTTTATTTACGTCCTCACCGATCACGTGCGGAGTGTGTTTTGAGAGACACAATGACACTTTTCCTACCTCAGCGTACGATTGCTTTCTTCTATATTTCGCCCCGGGTCAGACATGCGCGGGCTTCATGAGTGACATAGAAGTCGGGGTTGTCTGTGTGGTAATCCACTTGTCTTCTCGGGTCACCCTTTCCACCGTGTGCTCTCAGAGGCGCTATACTAGTCCCCACCGCGTACACTAAACTTGCCCCATTTCAGTCTGCCAGGGTAAAATGTTTCTGGGGCGGTTTTGAACACGTTCGCGGGTGAAAGTGGTTGCATGACACAAAGTACAATAATCTTATTCTAAGCGACATTTACCATAGCACTGGCTTTGTAATGAGTGAGTTTTAGAAAAAGAATTGGACCTTACAATCTGTGACATCACACGTTTACAAAAGAGCCACACAGTCTGGGCTTCCTGCAGGTACCATTTATCCATCACAGTACAATGGGAAAACTTACACCAAGTCTACACATATTTGGAGATCTGTCTGATTTGTATCAACTTTTGACATGAAGAAAGGGGGCACATCTCAAAACTCTTTGTAATTCTTGAATTTGTGTGGGAAATTATGACAGAAAATGAATAGTTCACCTCATGATGACCTGAGTAGTGACTTGCCTGCCGGGAAATGCTCTGGCACGTACAAGGTACTCTCTTTAAGCAAATGTTACATGGTCTAACTGGGGGAATAGATCAGTTGAGTTTGAAAGTTCACTGCCTATAAAGTTCGAGCTATAGTTGCAGTAGTACCACCTTCTTCAGAGAAAGAAGAGTGAAATACTGCTCGTGTCAAAATCGAGAAAAAAAAAACATTTTATAACCCAAAACCAACGTTGCTTTAATTCAATTGCAGCACTCGAAATACGCCCGACATGAACCAAGAACTTGAACAAATCCCCGACAAAACCAAAAAGTAACCACTTCCTTATAATGCCATTCTCACAGGTTAGTCTGTGCCATGTGCCTATTGAGAGAAATGGATGGAGGCACTGATGGATGAAAACGAAGATATTCAGTATCCGCCCGGGGAGCTCGGGGGTGGGGGGGGGTACGTTCCTGGTTGAGTTGGAAACACAAGCGGCACAAGACGGAGTCTCCCGTTGTATTACATAAATCAAGATGTGCTGCGCATTGGTCATTTTAAAGGCACCTTGTCATAAGAATAGATTGATATAGAAATCAAACACACTAAATGCCAACATTACACTGTTTTTAAACTGTACGGGGTTGACAAATATTATGCGGTGGTTGGGTGTTTGTTTATTTGTTTGTTGTATTCAATAATCCAATCAATCACTTTGATCCTTCCTCCATACCTTTGCAAGGGAGGGGCACTCTCGTGGTGTGCAAGTATTTACCTGCATGTCCCCCCCCCCCCTCTCCCTTCTATCCCTTCAAACTGATTCGGGCTATTTTTGTTCTCTTAGTTTTATCAAAGTGAATCTTGGATACACTTCAGTGCCACGGGATCGGATCCTCGGGAAAAGTCATTTGCATTCAGCTCAACATCCGTCTGCGCCTCAATGTTTTACAAAATGTCACCAGATACCAATAATGCCACCTGCGCACGTTTTATTCTAAGAACAGACCCAGTCTGACCTCGAATAATTCAAGTTTATTTATTGTTCACCTCATTCAATCATTAAAGCATTTCAAACAAACATAGTCCATTAGGGATCCATTATGCATGGCAAATAGTGCTAGTACATAAAAAATCGTCCCTGGCCATCGCATGAAATGACTGCGTCATCATTAACGCAGAAGTAATAACAAACCGCGTTAGGCAAAAAAATTAACAAACCACTCACTGAGCAGGTAACACTGGAATTGGGTCAGTGTTGAGTGCCCTTATTGCACACTAAATAGCAGCCCTCGAAAACTAAATTTAAAATGTCACTTCACTGCCTGTTGTGAAAAAAAAAATAATCAAATAACACAGCCGCGGCAAGCGTTTACACGAATGCCCAATAACTGCGCACTCGTGCAAAGCGTTTCGGTGGCGGTGATATCAGTTCTGTACATTACAAAACCATCCTTAAAAAAGGCCGCCTGAAATTAAAAATTTAAATTACAAAAAAGAGGAAGTCTGGTTTTAATCCTGACCTAAAAAACAGACACCTGTGATTAATTTGATGATGTATACTGGGTTTCATAGATTAATCAAGTTAGCGTCTAAAGCGCAGGTGCACTGTTCATTCTGAAATCAACAAATCTCGAAGCACTGCACGTTGTTTGTATCCCAATTAGCTCCTGGTGAATATTTTGAATAACGCTATAAAAGGCACTAGAAATCGGAAAAGGGAAAAGGCGCAAGACTTTTCATGGACACTAAGACCTTAGGGTACATCGTCAAATGTATAACATAAAACCATATTATGGAGCAGGATGTGGGAGCCTTATACCGAATGAAACTTCGCCAATAACAATTCGTGGCTAGTTCTTTTAAGGTGACCCATTTTTACTTTGACTACCTTCACAGTGGTTCTTGAAATTTCTTCTAACCAGCAGATCAGACGGTACGTTTATGCATGTTTCTTACAATGACAAGAGGCTGAAAGGTCTATTCTATGTTCACGCAAATTATACCAACCGTATGACAAAACGATCCAACTCAGTTTTGTGCTGCACTCGTATAATTAGATAGAGTCCTTTTGAAGTGGGGGGGGGGCAATTTTTCTTACCTCACGCAAAAAAATGGTGTAAAATGTCATTTATTCGATACTCTTTCAGAGCGAATTTTGGAACATGTCGTCATTGGTAGCAACTGTAAATGGGTCTGAACATTTTACACATTTTCGGTAGTCAAAATGTCAAATTCATTGGATTTGGGATGAGAGCATCCTTTTATATCTCCCAGATCTTAACTGACACATCAAACAACCAAACTAACCAAAAACTGAGATGATTTTGTTTTTAGGTTCGTTCCTTTTTCGAGAAAACACAGAAGAATGTGTGTGGCCATTCCCGAATCAGCGACTATCCGCTGGATCGCAACGCCTTCACATCCGTGTTGAAGTACAGGCTCCCCATTAGCGGCACCCTTCGCAACAGCTGCAGCCAGAAACGCCAATTCGGACACGGTCTACGTGCTGTGAAGGGTTTTATGCACGTTGTTATGAGCAAATTGAAATCGAAACAAGTCCCTTTGGGGGGGGGGGTATTAGGTATAGGTATCAAATTAGAAACTTTCAGATTATAAACAAATATTGTTTCGGTATTATCACTGGTACCGAATCAATCAAACAAACTTGGCAGTTTTTTTCTCTTTTTTTCTACTTCAATATAAAATATACAGATAAAGGCCGCAACTCAATCTTGGCTGGATTATAATTTTAAGTTGGTCTCTTCTACGAGTCACCAGATGAATAATTCCAAGGAAACGTGGGCACACAAAGCACCGAGTTGGGTCAGACTACACTGGAAAAACATCATCCTTTTGTACTGCCGACCATGAACTACAAAAGACAAGTCGCCCTTGACTGACTAACCTATGCTTTTGTACACAAGTTGAATTCGACCGCGAGCTTGATCGACTTGAACGTTCTATACATGCTTGGAATTTCTAAGCATTGAAATGATGCCAGTGCTGTTGACATATAGCTCTATTTCAAACATTGGAGTACATCCATCACGTGTACATGGTTTGTTTGACCATATTGTTGACAGCATGAGGGCGCTTTCAACGGCGAATTTCCTTGAGTCACAATTTAAAATTTGTATCTTATATGACTGCCTGTATGTTGTTTTCTTAAATGAAAATGCAAAAAAGGTTACTATAATAAGAACAACTATGTAAAACAATGTTTTGCACCACGAATGTAGCTCACACACGCCCTCACGCGGTCAAAAATACTGAGAATTGGAACGATACTCTACAGAGTGACATTGAGAAACATGGTTGAAAAGTCCCCTTCAGCTGCATCTTTCAGCATAGGCTGTTTTTCGTCGAAAGTTCACAAATCGGTCTCTCAAAATGAAAAGCACACACAAAATACGACAGATCCGTGAAACACCGACT
>CM021536.1:12295913-12307197 GCA_010994315.2 Pisaster ochraceus | reverse complement strand
ACGATCACAAACGGTTCGCGCAAACGGTTGCGATCTGTTTGCGCAAGTGGAACGAACCCCAGGTTCGGGCTAGCTTCCTTTCACCTCAATGAGGGCGCTGTTTAAGCTTGTGATATCATTATATGCAGGCGTTCAGAAAAATGTGTGAATTTTACTGTTTAGCATAAACAATGCACAATGCAACACCATGTCCATGTTGCAAAATTATTATCAAACGAGAACTAGTAATGGTTGAAGCTTTGCTAGGTGTGGATCATACGAAAAACTATAGTTAGTAAACTTACAGGTACAACCACGTACACAACTCTTTGGAGGGAAGTGTTGGCTCTGAGAAGACCCGTACTGCGTGACAATTTTGAACAGTATACTTGTATTCAACCCGCTTTCAGGTTTCTCCTGAAGACAAGCAGAGCATACTGATCGAAACGTTGAGGCCACACCGGTTTTTCTCAGAGCCAATACTTCTTGCAGGAGCTTTATGCATGGATGTACCCGCAAGTTTGCTAACTAAAGTTGTTTTAATAATTTGGGTTTGCACAAAGAAAAATTGAATGGAGCAGGACTTGGACCAATGACCTCTCGAACCCAAATTATTTAAAATTGACCCGTCAGTTTCCCTTGAGGTTTATTACTTGATATGCATAATTTTTCTTAAGAACTTGAGTAAACTGGAATTTTCAGCTCAATGTGGAATGTTCTACAGATGTGAAAATGTTCAACTTTTTTTCTAGATAAATTCATGTTATTGGAGGACACTTAGTCACACAACATCATATTTGCACAGTTTAAGTACAATACATGCTGAATCAGGCATCATTTGAAAAGGATGTTCAGTTCAACATTATCGTTTATGTTCAACCTGCGCAGCCAACAAGAGCTTATTTTTGTTGACAAGTTGAAAGATGTTCATCACAGCCGTTTTGGAAAAAAAAAATATGGATGAATACATTGTACAATGAACATCTTCAAATGCCTCACTCAAGATCAGTCATAGAAATATATAAGATATATTATAGCAACTATGTCAGTTGTATACAACTTAGTCAGTCAGGCCTCGTACTGCATGCTGCTTCTGCAGTGGCTATGGTCGCTGCAGCCAATGGCAATAGCCGGAGCGAAGTCGCTTCAAATGGACACGACTTTAATTTGTTCCCCCGATGTGGGAAGTTATCCTCGAGAAGATGTTAAAATAACATTGATGTCAGGTAGTAGACAGTTATCATTTAAATTATGTTTACAGACATGTGATTTAGAATTAGTGAGGTCATTTATACCATTACCGTTACCATAAATACGTCATAAAATACTTTAATAGATGTTATCATTAAATTGGGATAAGAAAAATTGCCAGTATTAATTTAGTTTTACCTTTACACCTATGTGTGGAAAGCACTGTATACTCCATGCTTTCCACAGGCTCCTGTCGTTTAGGATTTTATAAAATAATCACTCATATTACCAAGCACGAAATGAATAAAATGGTCCTAAGTTATCTTTACAACTACACGTTTACTTTCAGATTTTTTTCACACCCCCCCCAAAAAAAAATAAATAAATAAAAAATTATCATAAACTTTGAACAAAATAATAATAATAACACCATGCCTTTATTAGGCACTTTTAAACATGGGATCAAAGCACTTTACTCTATTACTACCCCCTGTGTATAAGCATTCCTGTAACCATCTTGACTCCTTAGGAGTTTCCAGCACAGAGAGCCAAATGGGTGTACAGGCTGCTAATCATTCACACCAACAATACTTACTCTTACGCTTACAGGTACCCATTTACTCCCGGGTGATGACAAGCAATTATAAGTTAGAGTCTTGCCCAAGAACACACACATGTCACCACCGGGATTTGAACCCACCATCTGATGGCTCAGGCATCAGAACTTGAGTTCAATGCTCTAGACCAGGTAACTACACGATGCGAGCAAAATTCAATGGATATAGACCTGGAAATTTGTTCAGTGGTTGAAAACATGCAGTAACGACTGGATTATCACCAAGACAAAGAATAAAAGATGTGTTTCAAGAATTAAAAATTGACATTGACAGACTAGAGTAAATTGTCGCATCGGTTTAGCGACTACTCATTGAGAAAAGAATATGATGTAGAGGAACAGCCATGGTTTGGTCACAAAACCAAAAAGGAATGTTAATACACCTAGGATCAAAATACAGTATGCTGCATTTGGTAAATGTTGGCAAAACGTCCACTACAGTTATGACCGTACCCTTCTTTGAATCAAGCTAAGGTACAGTCTGTAATGGTAGAAAAGCATTTGAGAGTATGAATACTCTCTTTGGATGAACAATGTCGTACATCAAAATTAGTGATGTAATGGTAATACTTTGATACATAGTTTGCATGTGGCTTGATGAAACACTGCCCTCTATTGATCAACAGTGCAAAGTCTGGCTTAAGGATTGTTTGTGTTATTCTTCTACGGGAGATCAAATAATTTTTGAATCTCTAAATAGCTTGTCCCAAAATGCCCAAAGCGTCATTTGACCTAGCTCTAATCAACCAAAGAGGTCATAGTTCAGGTCATGTCATCAATAAATAATTGTTCCTCAAGTTGACATGCTATAGAAACATCTAGAAAAAAGCAACATTTATGTTTCATATTTTTTTTTCTGGCATTTTCCACGACAAGGAAAAGTGGAAAACCCAGCGAAATTAACTAAGCCTGGGTGTATAATGTAAATTTTTATAGTTGGACAAAGTATCACTGTGTACTCTGCAGTAATTTCCGCTTGCACATGCATTCACTCTCCGCTCTCACAAACTTTAGCCGTGATCTCTGGAGAAATATATACGAGTCAATTGCTTAAAAAATGGTGAAGCTCCACACCCGGAGATTTACAATCAGGAAAACAGATAAACACCATCTGTAAAGGTGACTAAAACGTACAAGTGTAGAAGATGACAACTTCTTAAATAGATGGAGGAAAACAATTCAAAGGTGATGATTAATGAAAGCCTTCCAGGTAAATTGATCCGTCCAGCTTGTACAACAAGAGTGGGCTTGGTTGCAGGCAGTTTACAAGTTGCTCACATGCTTCCGGTAAAACTGCCATCGACTGCCGTGTACATGAAGCTGGAATAAAAGTCATTACTTGCAGAGTAGAACAAGTGTTGCGTGAACATTACTAATGAAAGTGTGTAGGCACTGTTCAGCATGTAATATTTACCCACGGTGGTCTAGCATTCCAGCTCAACCATGTCAACAGGAGAGGCAGCCAAACCACTATCTGTAAACTAGAAACAGAAGAGACATTGGATATTAGCTCATTATTTCAGGAAAAAGTGAAGAAAGTTAAATGAATATACCAGGCATGTGCCTGGGCAGTGAGACAGAAACAGTGAGTTGATTTGGATTGAAAGGTGGCCGTTTGACACGACAGTGACCTGAGAAAAACTCAACGTATCATTGGCCAAGCTGACTTGCGACAACTCCACAATCTGTATGCCGACTGTAGAGATAAGCGGTTCTGTAAGTCGCACGCACTTCGCTACCCCAGACAGCATTCATTGGTTACCAAGCATGGGTCTGTGTCAGTGAGCATTTACAGTGTGCTTAAATGCCTATGAAATGCAGGTTTTTTTCTCCATCTATGTTGGGGCTGGCCCTACGTTCCACTCGCGTCGAACGTGGGGCGCCATTTGCATGGTCCGCACGATTGGGTTACACAGTGCAATAAACTGTAATAGTGTGTGTGAAATCTGACAGAGACAAAAGAAGTGGAGTCACGCGAAAATCGCAAAGTTCGGAAATAGAAATTTTGAAAATTTACGTAAACGCGGAGGTCTCATAAAACTGACATAAAATTTCAAGAAATAAAGGGAAAAAAAACAATGCAACTTTGGTGATTTCAGGTACGAAATACATGTACAGTAGATACTGAGGATTTACTTTACATGAAAACAGCTGGAAAACCAACGTTAAAGGAGAATACTGTATAACTTTAGAAATTCCAAAAACTCTTAAGAGAAATATGTCCAGAGGGTTGTACTCACTATCAATGCACTACTAAGGCACCAAGTGAAGCCAGTGCTCCTATCATCATAATGTTGAATCTGCCTTGCCGTATGCCATACACAGGGCATGGTCCCTCACGTCCCCCCAACCCCCGTTGGATTTGGACATCTTCCTGTACAGGGCCCTCGTCATCGGGGTCTTGATGAGGTTCTCTGGGAATAGGAAGTCTGAACTGGACGCAATGACCTTGTCTAACTGATAGATTAGTTCCTCGGCATTGCACTTTCCTTTGTGGTGGATGCCACTGGAGAGGGGGGGTTGAAAGTGTACAAAATACAAAACAGAGATCAGAGATTATAGTTCAAGAAAATTTCACTAGGCTAGGTCTCAACAGTGCCCAATTTCTTTGAGTTGCTCAAGTACTGAATGCCATTCAACAATTTGGTGCCATGTAAAAATGAGCAGGATAACAGTCATAGATGGTACATGACAGAAGGTTTTTTAGCTGGTAACCTCATTCTTGTCAGCATATTTTTCTTGGGATTAAGCTCCTTTTTGTGCTTCAGCAGTATGAAATTGGGCCCTAGTCTTGTAGCTCAGAACTGTTACTGGACCAGAACTTGTTTAGCAAAGGCAACTTATAAGAAATAAGTAATGACGCCATGATGACTTCATCAGTGTCAAAAAAGTGTGTTTGAACTTGACTTCAGTGCCCAATTTCATGCTGCTAAAAGGCCAAGCAGAAAACTTTGCTGAAAAATGTTCTGCTTTGCAAAAATTAGCAGAAAACCAGTCACAGGTGCTACACATGAAATGGTATTTTGGTAGCAAAACTGTTTTGTGCTAAGCTTGTTTTGTGCTTGTGCAGCTCTAAGAAATTGAGTTGTAGACTTGTTTGGCTGTGGGGTTACTGGCCCAATGCGGAAATTTCTTGACTCTTGGTAGTGGCCCAGTGTCCAATGTAAACAGCTGTAAACAAGTCACTGAATTTCAAACCAGATATTTCTTTGAAAAAAAACCCCAATCTTCTCACAAATTTATGCTTAAAGATTTAATGATATTAATTTATTTAGTTATGTCAAAGCTTTGCATGGAGTGGATAATAGGAGGTAACCATTCAATGGTTAATTACGGGTTCAACCATGTTGGAATCTCTTTTGGGAATGTTGGCTCTTCGAAGAGCCCTCTTCGAAGAGCCATTGGTATGGACTTGACGTTTCAAACAGTGCACATATACATGGTGTACTCGGCTCGTCTTTAGAAATGTCCTTTTATGCATAGCTGTACCTGCAAGTTTTACTAGCTATAGCTACTTCCTATTACTCACACCATGCAAAGCATCAAACCTCACTTCAAAAACCAACGTTGTTCTATTTTTAAGCATAAATTGGCAAAAAGTTGGTACAACATGAATGTCCAGACAGAACAACGGTCTAAGAAAAACTGTGTTTGGACATGCAACTTGTAGAGCTGCCAACATTTGCATCCTGATATGAGGGAGATTTTGTGACAATCAGGAAGGTCTTTAGAAGTACATTCAACACGATAGGGAATAAGTTTCCATAATGAGGGAGATTTTCAAATTTGTTCATCAGAACACGGAAAGACTGGTATATTGTCAGGGAACCTTCTGCAGATTCGGGGAGAGATGGCAGCTCTTAACTTGACCATGTTGATGATTACAAAAAGAGGCAACTCCTTTGGACATGAATACCTGAGCAGTGTTTTTCAGTTTACTATGGTGCAAAAAAATCAAGACAAAAGGGAGGAAATCAGCTGATCCAATGAGGGGTTTCAATCAAGTGGAAATTGTGAAGGCTTCCAATATGACGGGGATTCACAACAGTCTGCCCAACCAGTATATTAATGTCAAAACCAAATCAGTGGCTACGGCTTGATCGTTTAGGTGAACAAATGTTGAAGCATTGGATGCCCATGGCAACACCCTTGGCAACAGCCACAGCCACAGCGTAGCCGCTAATCTTGACACGGCCCAGGTCACATAGAGGTTTGGCTGGTAGCATGTTCAGTGTTCAGCTTACCATTCTCCTATATGAAAGATCCTGGGTGCGCGGGGTACCATGACAGTCAATGGCGGCTTCAAACAATTGACACTAACGTACTGTAACGTCCAGTCCCAGTTGTAGTCATCGTACTTGCAAAACTCCTAGATTACCACAACAAATTAAAACAAACTAGAGTTAGAAACAAATCTAGAATAAAAAACATAATATCATAGTCGAACATTCATTATCCTAATCTACATGTAACCCTAAACTGTAACAGATATAATGTTAACAACTCAAATGTGCCTGAATGTTTTTGAGTACGAAAGCGAAAGTAAGACATCCTCACTCTGTTTAGACACCCAGATCCTATTTGTTAAAGTCCTCAGTTTCAACACTGAGACACACAACTCTTTACATGTACATGTATACCAGGGAATACTAAATACTAGGCCTACAGTACTCAAAGTGCATTGTTTGGTCACTCTTATTCTGTACTTTTTTAATATTATATTATTCTGGCCTTAGCTTTTTAAATTGCATCCCAGTGAAGTGCCTTAAGCGTTGTTTTAGGCAGACTGTCCCTACATGTGTGTACATAAGATTACGCTATAATTATAATGATAATTATGTACAGTATTAAGTTTAGTATTAATCACAAAACTCCTCAATATGTACGCTATTCTTAACACCCAATATCACAGAATGAATTCCCTTCGTCTGGTCTCATCTGTTACCAAGCTACAATCCTACACCCTTCTATTGGTATTAAATTGACACATGTATCACTTCACTGCATGAAAAGAAAACACACGCACATAGAAAGCACAGGGCAGCTGTAGTGTGAGTGGTTAGTCCACGGATTCATGGAGACTTAAAGTCAATAGTCACCAATGGATAGATAAGGGTTTCAGACATGCCAGCCAGACCACATGTATACCGATTGCACTTGATTATAATAATTACATAGGGTGAATATATCTAGTCTTCTGGCTTCACATAAACCTGGGTTGTGGGTTATTTTTTTTCTTTTCTTTTCTTTTCACCGCAGGATAAGATCAGCATTTTCTAGATTAATCAGTTGATTGGAGCGCCACAGCGCAAGCACGGTTAAAGAGGTGTACAGTTTGGTGAATAAGAAGCTGAATTACCCTTCATTTTATGGCAGTCATGTGATCCAAACATGAAGGGGAAAAAACCGCCAATTTGTACCACTCTTCCTATTCCAAGAAAATACGATAATTTGTGCATCTTATTAGGATGATAACATCAACTGTAGTTTGTCGCCCCCAAAAGAGGGCAGTGCTAATCACAGCAAGACTTCTTTTTGTACTGTGTTTTTCAATTTACCATTTGACCATGGCACAACTTAGAAACAAAACAAAACCAGGAAATCAGCTGATCAGCTGTCAAACTTGTGCGCCAAACTGAGGGATGCCTTGGGCCCTTGTTGCTCAGGGCAAACTAAAATTACCGCGTAACAGCATGGTGTTTGCATTATGGACAAACATGATTTGGAGTCAAAAAACGGAGAAAGCGTGGCACCAATGTTTGGAATTTTTAGGGACCAAAACTAATTGGTGAAAAATCTTGGTAGTTACCCCGAAGTAAATAGTAATTTTCAGAGTTGTTCACCCTGTAGATTGTTGAAAGAGGTCATATGTTTGTTATCAAATCCACCGCTTTTTTCTTGGATAACTTCAACAGTAAAAACCAAATTGATGATTCACAGGCACTTTTTGTTCTGGTTAAGTGGTCTAGTACCGGGCTCAAGTTCCGGTGTTGTCAGAGAGTGGGTTCAGTTCTCAGTCAGGACACTTGTTTAAGAAACCGAACCATCATTGCTACATCCTTCGGATGGGACGTACAGCTATACAAGTAGGTCAGGTGTGTTGTGTAAATGCACTTAAAATAACCCCATGCATTTATCACTATGATCAGCAGGGGTTTTGCACCAATGTTTCTGGCAGGATTGGCACTATGACAGCAGATTGCAAACCTTGACAAGATGCTACATCAATGGGTCTCATAATTCAAACAGTTCTTCATAACTTGCCATTAAAAAATAAAATGGTCTTTGAGACGCCCTTGGGTGTGACAAAGCGCTATAGAAGAACTGCGTATTATTATTAATACTATTATTTGAGCCACTTACAGACCCCTTTAATGCACAAGTCTCAGGTTTTAATTAAAAGCTCCGCTGGAAACTGAGTGTGTGATTAAATCTTTGCCGTGTGGATTCTGATGCATTGGTTTCATGGGACAAGTGCTTCTTTTTCAACTCTTGGGTAAATCCTCAGATGTAGGGATATATCATTACTGTTCTTGATTATCAAGCGCTTGCTGGGTACACAGCTAACCTTACTGAAGAAGTCTCACGGCTTAATTTATCCTGAAGATCATGCAGTCGGGAATTATTAAGTAATAAGGGCCTCCGGCGGCATGTCTGACTTGATTTGAAGAAAATGAGGTATAGCCACTAAAAACTGTATTGTAGCGTAGCGTAATGCAGGGGACCCTCTCAGACGTTTCAATTAATCATGTTAATAGCTTTGTGTGACATTGACCCTAAGTGATTTCCTATTTTTGTATGTTGCACTCAAACGTCTACATGTACATGTGAACATGAGGCTTACATCTGTACTTGTTAAATTTTCCAAAATACTACCCACATGTACATGTGTACATGTGCATTCTATTTTACCAAGAGAAAAATACAGCTGCTCAAATAGATCAAGCAATGGTTATTATAATTATCATCATTATTATTTATAAATGGCTAGCTGTTACTGTCTCGCCACCGCCTCAGGTGAAACTCATGATAAATGGTGACAATAGGAATGGCTAAAACGCAAACATTGGAAAAAGGCACACTGGTAAAATGAGTATAAATCATAAAACTATCACTATTCAAAAGTAAATATTATAGATGGCACAGACTAATTTAAATACAAAGGCGAAAAACAAGTGTTATGTCATAGATGAGTGGAACTAAATGAAAGATCACAAGTAGTAGAAGCAAAGACATGTATGTTTAGAAAAAATAGAATCAGCAAGTACACAGACAGACTAAAAATACACTTGGAGATAGAAGGGAAGGGAAAAAGGAGTGTGCATTTGAATGAGCAGTATAGTAATGCAGGAATAATTACAAAACATTAGATGAGCAAACATGAGAACCAAGACTTGTGAAAGTCTTGCCAAAATTACTTTAAACTGTTTTTCAGCAAGCATACAAAATACACAAAAAGGACAATAAATGGGTTTTTGCACTTTGATAAAAGTCAGTACAGCAATGCAGTAAAAATCTCACAAAAAAAATTAAGATATGTAAATATAAGAGACAAGAGTTGTGACAATCTTTCCAAAATTACTTGAATTGTTTGTCATCAAGCAAGCAAAATACACACAAAGAACAAAAAATGGGTGTTTGCACTTTGAAAACTTAAAAAAATTATTAATATGCAAATATAAGAGACAAGATTTGTGACAATCTTGCCCAAATTACTTGATGATTTGTTTGTTTTTAAGCATACAAAATACACACAAATGGAAAGACAATTTTGGGGCGTTTGCACCTTAATAACCGGTATAACAGTGCAAAACACTTGATACAAAATGATATGCAAATATAAGAAACAAGACTTTTGAAAATGTTGCCAAAATTAATTCCAAGAATTGTTTTTCGGCAAGCATACAACATATGCACAAAGTAAAATAAATGAGAGTGTTGCACATCTATAAACATTATATTTTGCAATGCAGTAAAAACTGATATACATATTTTATATGCAAGTATAACAGTGATGGATTTCCATGTAAAGCATAGCAAAAGGCCACACAATATGTGTCAGCTGCTTCCCAAGAAATCATCATTTGCAACTCAGTATTAGCATTCAGTTTGCACAAAACAAGTTCACTCTTTGCGGCAAAAGTGCTGGATCATTCCTGGATAAGAAAGAAGACCTGTGAGCAATTTTTTCTTCTTTTTCAGAAAGCATAAAAAATACACACACAAAAAGGAAAATAAAGTGGAATGTATGCAAACATTTGATCGACAGTATGTGACTGCATTAAAACGTCACAAATTACAAATATACACAGTCTGTGAAAACTTTCAGAACATTCAATTCAATCATGTCAATTGTGTACTGCAAAAATGAATGCAACTGCCTTAACAAATACACACACATACAATATATACACACAAGAGAGGAAAATTAATGGGAATGTATGCACATATTTGAAAGAATGTAATGTATGTGAATGCATTAAGCGTCACAAATTACAAGTATACACAGTCTGTAAAAGATTTTGCAGCATTCAATTTAAATTGAATACTGCAAAAAATGTACACGACTGCATTAAAAAACACAAGCACATCAAAAATGCACACAAACATGAGGGAAAAACAATAGAAATTTGTGCCCCCTTTTGATATGTAAATGCAATAAAACTCCACAAATTGCGAATGTACACATCATGTGGAAAACATTCAGGACATTCAATTCAATCGTGTGTTGCAGAAAGTTGATGCAACCGCACTGCAGCACGTTTGTGCTGATTAATATCGCTGACATTTCACTCCAAGACGTACCTTGACACACGGCTGTAGCCTCTGCCATGTACTCCTATCAAGGGACATTCCCATGTTATGTTTGGATGAATACCACTGTAAAACGTCAACCTACATGTGTGCAACAAAACAATCGGACATAAATCATTCACAAATCAAATTAACTCCCAGACCTACATGAAGGATCTCACAAAACCTGGACCTCCCTCTGAGATCAATACAGCACAGTAATAATAATACAAATTAATAACACCCCGGCATTTAACTATTTATAAGGCGCACTTTCCCGCAAAAAGAATTTAAAGGAGCCAGCCATGGAGAAATAATGTTGTCAAATGGTGGGGAATACAAGTGTGAAGAAGTGTGTGCTCAGTTGGCTGTTAGAGACTGATGTTGTGTGCGTGTCTTTACCAAGGTTGTCAGGTAGGGAGAGTCTGGGTGCAATGCTGGAAAATGCCCTGTCTTTGAGACTGGATTAGCCAGATGGGAACATTGGGACACATTGGTCGTGGATCTCGGAGCTTGTCTTGTAGTGTATGGGGGCGTCAATACGTTTTGTCTGGTTGGACCTGAACCATGAGCTGTCTTAAAGTTGAGGGTTGTTTTTCTGAGCTGAATTCGCTGATTGTAAGAGACAGCCAGAGCAGTTTTTGACTGTAAATACGATAGAGGGGACCACTTTACATCAGAAGTTTTTTCCAGTGGTTGTAATTT
>CM021536.1:12180905-12197000 GCA_010994315.2 Pisaster ochraceus | reverse complement strand
TTTGAGGCTTGGGGCCCAATCCCTGTTTCTTTTTCTTTCTTATTCTCCCTTTGCAGAGAACTGGATAGTTTACATGAATATTTATGACACAACTGTGACACAGGTGGTTTCCAACAGAGTGAAAAGAGATGTAGCACCTGTCGTCAGAGCCATGCACAAATGTGTAGAAGAACTAGACGAACAAACTGACACATTTATGTCGAAGAATGAATGAACAGTTAGAACATTAGACCACTCACCAGTAATCGTGAAAATCAAATGTGACATATGTGATCAATGGGCTGTCCAGTAGTAACACCTACCAATTAATGAGAAATCACCAATTACAATTGAAAGAAAAACAGTGAGGACAGAGGAAAGAATAGAAAAACAGTGAATTTTGGTACAATCGAGCTATGGGTCAAAAACAGCTGCTTACACAGAACAAGTTGCTTAAAAATGTTCTGCTGAGTAAACAGTAAGCAGGATACCAGTCACAGATGCTAAATTTGACGGGGCACTTTGGCTGGTAAACCTTTTTCTGGTTTGTTGTGCTTTGCTACTTTTTCTGCTTAGGCAACTCTATGAAATTAGGCCCTGGGCCCAGTTTCATAGAGCTGCTTACACAGAAAAAAGTTGCTCAAAAATGTTCTGCTAACATGGCTAAGCAAAACTTAACAGGATACCAGTCACACAGATTGAACACGTGACATGGTATTGTGGATGGTAACCTAAATCTGGAAAGCAACATTTTGTTGGGCTTAGCTACTTCTTTTACTTTTTAAGCAGCTCTGTGAAACTGTGCCCAGTTGGGTTCCAATCCAATCTGAAATTCTGCAGCAGTTTAACCACCAGCCAAAATACATTTAAAATCATACTAATTTTTTAGACAAAGTAATGGCAGACAGAGTGACTATGATGTCAATGTAAGTTGAAAAAATATATATATTTAAGTGTCTGGCACGACTTAAAAAACCACAGAGTAGTAGGAAGAATAACTTTCACTGCATCAGCATGCTGGAAAAAGGGATGAGTTCTTGGGCTTGTGTGGCATGCAGGGTCAAAGCTGCCAACATTTGTACCTTGCAAGTAGGGAGATTTTTAGAATTACACTCAACATATACAATGCGGAAAAAGTCTCTACAATCAGAGAGATTGTCAAATTTGTTCATCAGACCTTGGAAAGATTAATTATATTCAGGGAGCTTTCTGCAGAATCAGGCAGAGTGGGCAGCTCTGCAGTGTGGGCTGTTGTATAACAAGGCATTGTTTTTATTCAGCGAGTTACATGTAGCGAGTTGTGTGTGCATGCAATCAGTATTGCTCTTCCATCAGCCATAATGGAGCTTTGTTCATACTGCAAGAGTGGAAAAAACAACAACAAAACAAACCAGCAAAAGGAATTTTAGGGTATCAGAGACAGGAATTTTTAGGGTATGAGTCATAGAACAAGAACAACATGGCATGACAGAATTACATAAAAACCCTTGCCGTCCCCTACACAACAGTTGAACACTTGTTACACATCACACATGTAATATACACAGCACTATTCGTGAGTTTTCAAAATGTTACCTGCTTCATGAAGGCCTGGCCAATGATGTCCTCCCGTCCCACCTGTTCCACTAAATTGATGATTACAACCCGTCTATAGAGGGCGGTCTGCTCACCAAAGTGTGCCTCGCATGCAGGTCGGGTTTCATCTTCGTCTGCGAATGATAAATTACAATGAAAGTGAACACAAAACTGCCCATAGCACACAGGGCACCAGAGAAAATGATTGGAGAAACGAACTGCAAAAAAAAACCGAGGACAGTCATTTGGTATCAACAAGAACAACATAGAGACATTTGGAGACATCATGCTGAGTGACTGATTTTTTTAACTTTTTTTTTTAATCAGTGCACAGTGAAATAGTCTCATATTTTTATGGAGTTTAGTCTGTCAGTCTGATTGTTGGCTGTTGCTCTGAACAAATAAGTGGCCACATACAAGTTTTTTATATAACTTAAATGTTCCCTAAACAAGATGAACCAACTGACATAACGACCAAAAATCAAGAAGAAAAGTCCCCAGAAAAAAAACCTCCATAAATCAGCAGAGATCTTCTGCCTTCTTCCTTTGAAGATACCCCAGACAATAACATCTACCTTGAACATCCATGCGTCCAATCACTCCCACACTGCGTATGACCCGGGTTTGATTTCACAAAGCACTAGGGCCATGTTCGAATTGGCGGCTACAGTTACGGCTACGGCTGGATTGCCACATCATCAAAATACAATCACTCTAAGCAACAGCCATAGTTGATGCTGTAGTCATTTATTCGAATACGGCCTAAGATTCAACTTTTAAAGATGAGTTGTCAGTATTACCCTAGTGATTTATTTGTACAGTGACATTACACTTTGCTTAGCAGTTTACAGGCATGCTATTTGGCCCTTGGAAAAAAATAGGAACGTTTTATTGAGTACAAGGGCTGACCTACACATGGTGTAAGCTTTTATAGATTTATCTGATAATTTAATAAAAGAGTTTTCCCGAGGGTAAACAAATCGGAAATAAGATTAAAGGAGGACAAATATCATGCCTGAATTTAAAAATTATCAGGCCCAGCTAAAATTATTCTTAGTTCTTTGTGAAATCGAGCCCTGGTTTAAATTGAGAGCTAAAATGTGAAAATGAGTGAGTAATTACCCTTCTCAAGTCTCGGCGGAGGTTTGTATTTGATACCCGGCTGCGTGAAGAAGACTGGCATTGAGCCCCGCACCTGGACAAAGGAGACGGTGTGTTCGGATGTCTGAATGATCTGCTCTGTCTCGACATAATTAGCACAGGCTCCTGTATCATCAATGCCTCGACGTCTATAACGGGTCCCTAGGTGCCAGACAAGAAAGAGTTTCAAGTTTTTTAAACAGTACATTCAGTCCCATTGTCAAGTTATCAATAAATGTGCTATAAAAATCAACCTGCAAAAAATTCCTAAAGTTAGGCAGTCATGTTTTTGAGCAAACATCAAATAGCAGTTTATGTTCATTCAATAGGTTTTGTGCACATTAACATTCACAGTCTTGACGGACAATTTTCTTGCACTGTGTTTCAGACAGAAATATTTTTCAAGACAAAATGTATGGGCTATCAACATTCTAGAAAGTAATCTTTCAGATTAGAATGTGCTAGTTAATTAAATTGTTTACTATACATGCATATCATGCCAGTGGAAGGGAATGGAACTATAAGATGTTTTTTAAAAGTTGGAATGAGGCTACATGTATACATTTTGTTTTTGACTAATATGAACAGCTTAGGCCAAGTTCGAAAAAGGACCATTTGTCGACTAGAGGATGATATTAACTGGTACTCATGCTCAAAAACATGTGTTGGTAATCAGAGTCCAACAGTTTGGGTGTTCATTTATCACCTGGTCTTGATGGTGTTGAATTTTGTTAGAGTGAAGAAGGGTCCCAATTAATCACTCAAAGGAGATTGGGTGAAGCACAAAAAGTGGCTACGATAACACAATTTTGCTTACAAGAATAAGGTAACCAGTCAAAATACCACTTGACATGTACCAACTATGGCTGGTATCATGCTCATTTTTGCTTATCAGAAAATTGTTCAGCAATATATTGTGCTTTTAAAGCAGGTCTGTCATGTCTATGCATGTGGGCCATGGCTTACAGTTTGCAGATCAGGGCATGTAGTAATAATCTAATAAAAGTCAGATTTAACACTTTTTAAGACCTTTGTAATGCTACCCTGACCAAAAGTATGTAAATAAAGCATGGGAAGCAGCTTAACTCGCTAGCATTTAAGCTTTGTTTTCTACATGCAGCATAATTAGGTCCGTTACATGCTTCATCCATTTTTTAAAGACCTTAAAAACAAAATATAATATTTTTAAATGCTTTTAAATGCCTCAAATTTTGCTAGTTCAATTTAAGACTTGTTATAAGGATCTGCAGAAACCCTGAATAAGTTGTACATTGTGTCACAACCTTTTGTAGAAAATGGAAAATATGGCACAGATTATGGTTTACATGTCTGAAGAACCCAGAGGTTAAATTCAGGGACTTTATAAAACCCATCAACTGCAGAGAATTACTGTACCTGCTCGGTGTTTGCTTCGTCTTGAGATCAGAACTAACTTGAACTCTGAGAGCTCATCCGGGGTCCAGCTAGAGTTGACACCATTCTCCTCCTCCTCCTCACTGATCATCTTACAATCCCTGATGTTGACATACCCTTGAATAATTGGCACCGCCCAGTGATTGGCTAGCTCCTTGTCCTAGAGTCAATCAGAAATAAATTTTCAGTCAAAATAAATAAGTACAAAACCATTGGTTATGAAAAGACAACTCCTACAAAAATACATTACTTTGAAAGGGGAACAAAAAGTCAGCTTTGCTTCAATCTTTATAAGACCTTACACCACAAAGTAGAAAATGCAAACTAGTTAAACCCCTAGTACATGTACCATTAAAGACCATTAAGGGTCTGAATATCACTGAACATAAATGATTGTTCATTAAGACACAGTATTCATTTGGTTAACAAAATCTAACAAAACTTCAATGCAAAATTGAACAGACAGCGAAAGGCAATACCACAAACGTGAATACCATGAACTGCATGTTGACTGGTTGCACCACAAACATAAAAATATAGTCCCATATACTTTAAAATTGCCACTGTTTGAGGCTACAAACAGCTAAAAAAACCAATATCACTAAACCATTAAGCAGAGAATACTGCTCAGCAGAATTCAACTGGTGAACAAATCGTAACAATGTAAAAAACAGGCATTCTGGCTGGTTACCTGTAAAGCAACACTGTTTTTGTGCTGACAGACTTTATGACATTGGGCCCAGGGCCCAATTTCATAGAGCTGCTGTTAGCAAACCATTGCTTCACAATATTATGCTAAGCAGAAATGCGAGCAGGACACCAGTCACAAACCGTACATGGGACATGGTAATGTAGTTTAGCTGGTGACCTTATTTTGGTTAACATAAATGTGTTGTGCTTATAGCTTTTTATGCTTTTAAAGAAGGTCACAATTTTGTTGTAGGAGATGATGAAACAGTACAGACAAAGCTGATATTTATTCAACCAATTCACATTCAATTCAAATCAAATCAGCAGAAGTTCTTCATGTACACCAATGCAAATAATGCTAGCAAAAATTGTGAATTGCTAAACAATGGGAGGCTTTGGAACGCTAGGTGGCACCAGACTTACCAGGTAGATTTACATTATTTACAGTGTTCCTAGATGCGCACATTTCAAAGAACAATGGATTTATTTGGTAAGTTTGCTGCCACCTAGTGTCCCAATAAGTCTTCAATTGAGTCAATTTGTCAGGACAAATCTACTGACTACGTATATGTTAAGGGCTTAATCACAGAGACAGAATTCTGCATTAGCTCAATGGCTAGAAATTTGACATTTGTTGAACTCAATGAAAGCAATACTCCTAGAGTCACAAAGTCAACCAAACACAATAAACGTTAAGACGTCCCCACCAAGAAAACAATCTATATAATCTGATATTTGTTGAACTCTAGGAAAACAATACTCCCAGAGTCGTCAATTCAACCATACAATACAAATGTAAGTTTCCCCATCAAGAAAACAATCCGTATAATCTGATATTTGTTGACTACAAGAGCCATCTGACTCTCAGAAGAGAAATCCTTCAACTCACAAACCATCGCCCTTTGCAAAGGTCAAAATTTCAATCTGATTTAGAATTAAAGGTCCATGTGATGCACTCTTTGCATCCCAAATTGGTCATTATTTTTGAGATAGCTTTGTCCCTAAGAAAACTAGTCGCTTGCTAACCTTTAATCCAATATTCAGGTTACTTGGTCGATAAGATGAGTGAGATGATACACATTTGGGGGGATAGTTTTGTGAAGTACATGTAGGTCACATCTTTCATTAGCTACACGTACACGGTTAAGGGTGATGAAGGAAATCAAAATCTCTTTATTATGTGAGTGTGCTTTTAAATTCCCTAATCTTACCATTACCTTGCTGATATTATTTTGTTTACCGTTTATTTTTGTTTTTTTCAAAAGCAGAGCTTAAGACTGTACTTTTCCTTGTAAGTTCTTACAGGCTGAAAACTTAACCATAGTCACACGAAACATACATTAGAGTGACTTGTGTGCCCGATTTCAAGGAGCTTATTAGCCAAAAACAAATAGGTAAGTGCAACAAAATTATGCTTAGTTAGAATATGGTCAGCACTCAGCAGAAAAATCCCATTTCTCAAATGCAATCTGTGGCTGGTATTCAGCTAATTTTTGCTTAGCAGAAAATTGTTAAGCAGAAGTTTTTGCCTTTAGTGGCTCTATGAAATAGGGTCAAGAAGCAAAAGTCCATTGTATAAGACCAATTCACCAAGCTGTATTTCTTAACAAAAGTAAACCATATTTTATTAGACCTTAAGCCCAACTCTCAATAGTGTTTTCTTTAAAGTAAAAGACAAAAGTTGTTTGTTTATTACAAGGAAGCTTAGAATGGGACTTTTCCTTCTCAGCCTCAATTACACGTAGCTTTATTGATTTGAATGGAATAAAAACAAGAGGTGACTGCACCAGGAGAAAAAGTCTCTTACCTTGCATGAACAGATGTCCTGAAGCATGTGCTGATTCCAAAAGAATCTCTCATCCCAGTCATGTACCCCGTCCCCTGCATTCTTTCGCTGTAGGGTGTTAGTTAAGTCCCCTGTTCGAGTGTAATAGAACCAATCTACAAAAAGAGGGGGGAAAAATTTGAAAAATCAAAAATTAAAAAATAACTTTCAAAGCCGTGGAAGGTTTCTAAATATCCTTTTGTTGCAATATTGCACACCTTTAGCTTTCCTACATTCCCTGAACAAACTTTGAATGTCAGCATTCCAAGTAAAAAACAAAGAAAGTTATATTTTCCGTAAGAGTCCATATTTCTGAAAAAAATTGTTGGCCATGTTAATTGCTGCATAAGGGCAGACTTCAAATTGCAAACTCCCAAAGAAATACTGAAAAATTGATATATTTTTCCTTTGTGGTACATAATGTACACTTCAAAGGCCTGATACTTCATTCATGAAAGGGCAAGGCAGTCTTTCTTCAATTAAAATGGTACCCAGTGGGAGAATTTTAAATTTAATCAGGAATCTTTCAAGGGCAATGGCCAGGGTCACGAAGGCGAATTCCAATGACGCCGTTAAGTACTAAGGCTAATGGGCTCTGTAGTATGAGGTCAAGAAATATCACTAAATCATTTCGCTTTTGTAGCGATAACATCTCACCATCACCCAGCATTTCCCCCAAAGGATGACACAGACCTGGGAGGGAAAAGGTGTTTCATGTGCTTGATTAATTATCCCATCCTTAAACAAAATGGTCATCTTCCTGATGTTTCCCTTTGTAGAGTCAACTCCTCCGGGGACCACTGTGATTTTGATTTTCCCAACATGGTTTATTACAGCGCTAAACTGCACTTTGTACATGTTGGGTGATAATAAATGTGTGCACATATTGAAGGGAACTTGAACTTTACATCTATGGTTAAAAAGCCAATTAGCAGTAAAAACTCCCGTACAGAATTTTGTAGAGCTTAATTGAGAGAGTGATCTTTGGAAACATGGAGTGGCATTTATAGATTTAGACAGCACAAGCCCCCTATTACACAGCAAGAAAGCTTTAGGAGTAACCTAATCTACTAAGAGTTTTCTATTTTGTTTAGTTACAATACTGATGAACCTGTTTTGACGATAAATCATTAAATTATTTTAGGTGAGCAACAAATTCCTAAAGATATCGAAATATGAAGAAAAGCCTACTTCAAAAAAGTGTAACATTATTTGAGAGAATTGGAGACAAAATTGCTCAAAAGAGAGAAAAATTTGACATTTATAATCGAAAGTGGCAAAGCTTCAGAAAGATTTAATGAGACTTTAGGTGTCATTGTTCTTACTGGCATTGATCTAAATACTGTTTATGTTAATCATTTGGAATGATTATTTTTAACTGCTAAAAATAAATAAACAAAAACACATTTTACAAAATGTAATCAGTTAATCCACAGTTCTTGCAGTGCGTTGAAGACAAATGAATTTATCAAATTCCTTTCTGTCTGAAGAAATATTTTTCTTTTTTTAATAATCATACATGTGCATATCAAGTATGAGAAAAAAAAGTGCAGGTGTTAAGCCCGGTTCAAACTTCACACAAAAACAAACGAGAAGCAAATTACAGGACACAAACAACCAAGTATGCGCTGTTTTCCAATTGTGATGCAGGGATATTCCCTCACTTTTGCAATTCATATGAAGTATGAACTGGGCTTTAGAAGTATAACAGACGTTACACAAGCAGATAAGAAACACATGCAGAGATACACTATGTGAATAAGATTAACAGGGCCCCACTTCATGCTTCTGTTTACCGTTACGTGGCCATAAGCAACAAAAATCAGCATTAGGGCAGCAGAAAAAATCCATGCTTAGTGTAAGTGCATTTCAAAGGTAAGCAAGGAATTTTTGTTTGTGGGTGTGCGCACTTCACGTGTTACTACATGTAGATGCATTCTTCGCTCACGCAGACAGTGCAGAAATTCAGTGCAGAAAACAGGGTGCTAACCCTAAAAGCGGAGAATGGTGACCGTCAGCGCAGAACTCCGCAGTAAGCAGAGCCATGAAATTGGATACCAGATTACTGGAACTGAAATCACACATTTTGAGTTCAAAACCATCACTGCTAAATTACCCCGTTCATCCAATAATTGATTTATTTTATACAGTCAGTTTTCCTTCTGATTTACAATAGCCAAATCCAAGACCGACAAACGCACACAAGATATTGCCACTCTTTTTTAACACTGCATTATAATAATAATTCTCCAATTATCTTCAAGCACTGTTATTCCAACAGCTTTCAATTTGAGCGTAAAAGCGCACACACTTTCATTTCTGTCATATGCTGCACACATACCATTCTTTTTTATCCCTGAAAAATGAGTATGACAAATAGCCGCAAGCAAGAAACCAAACCCACCTGAATCGGTGAACATCTTCCGTAGCTCCTCCATGATTCGCTTCTCATGTTTTTCTCTCTCCTTGACCTCCTTCTGTGGGACGAGAACAAAACAAGAAGATGGGCTAAGCAAGACATTTTACAAGCAGGGAAGATTAGAATGTTTTTCATCTCAAAGTTGTATTGTAAGAGTAAGATCGGTAATCATTTCATCAAGTGATGAGGTGAAGAGTGACTGGATATTGACTAAATATTGACAGATCTTTGACGAGGTAGGCATAATTAGCCTTTTAGTGAGTTCTTCCTAGCTTTCACGTCTGTGGACCCTGATTTTTCCCTTTTTGTGTTTATATTGGATTTTTATAAAACTGTTTTAATATTTTTTTAATATTCAAATTTGTATTGTTTATATATTTGTATATATTTTTTAAGTTAACTTATTTCATTATTTCTTTGCTTGACTTGCTGGCAGTACTTTTAAGGAGATTACCCTGTTAAATAATAAATGAAACTAAATAAATGAATTGGAAAAAACAGGGTCCACAAAAGAGAAAGACATCAGGAGAAAACCACTAAAATGAGAGATCTTTGATGAGGTGTCATAGATGACTTAGTGGTTTCTTCCTGGCTTTCAATTCTGTGGGCCCTGGTTCCAATCCCACTTCAGACAGGAGCTTCACATGTACACCATTCTCCCTTAACAGCGGTCCGCTGGCCAAATGCCAGTTAAAACACCTGAGGACCAGTAAGAATTCACTCCGAGTGGTATGGCTGGCTGGTTTAGTGTTGAAAAGCATCCCCATTTCTTGAAATACCGACTAGTGAAAAAACTGACGGACTAGTAAACTGACAAGCTAACTGGTCCTGCTGGCCAGTCACAAACAAAAGTTAAGGGCAAACCCCGATGTGGATTGTGGATTGGGTGTTTATTTCCCACTTTGTAAGAACTGACCAACTTTTCACTGTCTTCTCTACACATGTACATTATGTGTATCTCTAAGGCCTTCAAGTTACACTTCAATGCATTTTTGAAGGTTCCTTTGTTTAATTACCAGAAATATAGAATAATAAATAAATAAATAAATAATAACAAGATCAAAATGTGACCTCTCGTCACCAGGGGAGCTCATTAGTCTTATGCTTTATGATGTGTGAATCTACTCTAGAACGGTGAAGGTCATTGGTTCCAATCCTGGCCGAGGTGATAATGCAGCAATTTTTTCTGTAGGACTCGGAAAGGAATTGACAACCCTGTACAATGGTTTAGGGAAACACTAGATCATATTGGACTATTACTTAATTTATTAATGTATTTCATTACACATCCAACAGTAGGGTCAAGGATGGTGATTAGACAGTTAGAAAACAAGAAGAAAAAGTGTTAAATTTTAGATGTGGGAGGAAAACCCCAAGTGGGAAAAATCCACGCATTCAGGTAAGGACTGAAAACCCGATCCACATGCCAGGGAAAGAAACCACTGAGCCAACTTGATCCCCTATGCTAACTGGCGTAGCTCAATTTACATGGTGCGTCAGGCCTGAAATTTTTGCTTTGAGAGGGCAAGGCCATTTTCATTTTGCAACTTGGGCACTTCTTTTGGAAACTTTTAAAGTCTACGGGAAATTTTTGATGGGGCACCAAGACCATGACCAGGTCAACTGGGGCTGTGGCCTCCGTGGTCATCATGTAATTCCAGGTCTGGAACATGGTGCAATATAGCATTTGTACTTCTACAAATTGTAAGGTTGTTACCTTTCTGACTTGTGTGACTGCCTTAATGCTGTTCCATGTCTTAGTGAGAGCCTTCTGTTGAGCTGAAGCAGGCTTCATTATCATCTTGGTCTTCTTCATACCAAAGTGATGCTTCGCACATCTCTGTAGCAAATAAGAAGGAGAAAAACAATGACATCATCAGGGCACATGACAACATGCAGGGTCCAATCTGAGCAACAAGATAGTACATCTTGAACATTCGAAAACTTTTACATCTTACACTGCAACCACTTCCCGTCGGATGAGGTCTTTTTCAGCCAAAGTTTTTCAAACTGAATTACGGTGGATGTTTATGAATGCTTGTATAACAACTTTGGATGTCCTCTTTTTTTTCTTTTTTTCACTTGACTGGCTGACAAAAAAATGATGACCCCAGACAATCCATTGTGTAGAGTGCACAAGCATGCACGAACAATGCTACAAGTAGGCTTTGCTTCACACATACAAAGAGAGGCAAAGGGTACTGGAATTAATGCTCAAAAACTCCCTTTCTCTTATCATTGTGTAAAACCTGCCATTCAGTGTATTTGAGGATTATGAGAGATCAATAGGCTGCCACCATTGCTTTTCATTGTATTCGGAATAAGGGAGGCAAGTTCAAGATTCCAGCCGTACCCAGGTACCATGGCTGATTATTGGCCATGGCTTTCGGCCAAGGTTCGAACCTATACACAGTGAGACATTCCATAATCTCTTGAAAGTGAACGAAAAATCCCGGTGTATTTTATGAGAACGTTTGTTGTCTTTAGATTTTTTATTCAGGATTTCATTGTGACAACAATATTCTAAAAAATAAAAAAAAATTCTTCGGAAGCTTTGAAAAGTAAAATAAATACAAAATACTGCGCAGAAGTACGGTTAAGTTTTTATAATACCGACATGAATGGTTAACTGTTTCAGGACAGCAATGTTTATCTCATACATTTGGGTTCTTTTTGGAAAAACAGAAGTTATCACAAAAAACACAACCTTTCTGAACTGAAAAATGTTACTGAAGATACAATCTTTAGAAAACTGTTGTTTAAACTACATTTTATATGTACAACTACTGCAAGATATATGTGTAATCACTGGTGAACCATGATTTAACGATGTATGGATCAAATGAAGTGACAACATGGGTTGACAAAGATTCACAACGCAGAAACCTATCCAAAAAACCAGCAGTGCCACACAAAGTTACAACTCCTAAGTTTCCACTGAAAATTTAAGAATCTGGATAAAAATAAACTTATCAAGTTTAACTGCCCTTTAAATTAAATCCTGTGTACACATGTAGGCTTAAGTGCAAGAAATGTGTATGAGGAAAAAAGGAAAAATAGAAGAAGTCCAATCCCAAAGCCCGCCCTGCAGCCAGCTAAAAATGGGACGCAATTTGCATTCGTTTGGTATGCTGTCCTCACACACACACATTCAATTACGTGTGTACCATTTTGCACTAAAGGGAACCCAGTCATTTTGTACAGAGCTCCACGGTCCAACGTATGCAGCATGCGCGGTTCATTTCAGCTTTGAATGTGCAACACCATGGGCAGGGTCACCTGAGTAGGAGTGCATTATACGTCCCCTGGGGTCTGCTTCAAACCATCAAACCGAGTCTTATTGCATTTAACATGGATTTAAGACTGTACTATACTCATGTCATTCTACACTACGCTCTTTGCGGAACCACGGTTTCGGGGTTTGGGCTCCGGCTTAGGCTCCATCTGCCAGTTTGAAGTCCAGTACTGAAAGCACACAATAACTGACAGAGCCTAAGCCAGAGCCTAAGCCAGAGCCTAAGCCAGAGCCCAAGCCCAAGCAGTGGTTTTTATCTAGCATATACACACCAAATGTTTTCCATCTGAGGAGTTTTCAATGGTTTTTCCTGCCAAGTTCCACCGTGCAGATTTGTAGTTAAGGAAATCTTTGCCATCTAGAATCACGCACAGATGTCAGCAATCATTGACTGATAATAATAGACAGCGCTGACATAAACAGACATGACAGATGATCTAAAAAGACCCCTGGGTATTTTTTTCTTAATTATTTATTTTTTTCTTCTTATTTTAGTTCTAAACTGATTTTAGATTTTCAGTTATTTCTTTTGACCCACCCACCTACATGTGTACAATTTCAAAAGGAAAACAATCAATAAATATGAAACATTGATTGTTCTGATTAGGCCCCTACAACCATCTGCAGCCATTCCTGGGTAGGCTTACACTGTACTCCAATACATGTACATGTACATCCTGCGTTGAATTGGATGCATCTTCAAGTTCCGACTGATTGAATGACGCAACTAGCACCAGTGTGACGTGAGATAAGAGATAGGCCTACCATGTACTTCACCCGGTACATCTTATTTCAACTCTGAACAGCACTTTCCAGACATAATAAACGCCACACTGTACATGTGTTACATGTACGTACAAAAAGCTACGGCTCAGTTGATCTCAATAGAGACTGTTCAGCATGTTCAGAGGTGACTTTAATTTATTTCCCAGAGTTGGACATTTCTACCAGAATCCAATTGCAGCAACTGGAAATGAATAAATGCTTAAATGTATGTAAAATAAACTTTATCTGACATGCTCCTTTTGACTGACAACACATAATACATTGACCAAAATAAACAAAAATCGTGAACAAAATTTTGTTATGCCCAAAATGTGTTGAATTCCCTTGAATGTGCCTCCCTCTTACTGTACATGTACACGTACGTGTACAGTGTAGCTTTCCCACCTTGACTATAAAAAACGGTAAAACAATATCGAGACAATTTTCGTACTTTCAACATCCCATGAAATGGCCTTCTGTGCAGACTGGTTTGCTCTGCTAATGGGTCCACAAATCACTCTGTCCTCTTAACGAGAGACAGTTTAATCATCTGGCAGATTCTACTCGATTGGGCTATTCCTTGGTTTCCTCCTTGGTGAGACCGCAGTGTGAATTCAGATGGATTGAGCAAAATGCAAATGTGGCTGAGACGAGGGACTGCTTCTTTCACTTGGTCATTCAGCTGCAAATAATCTTCAATGTGCAGGAAAGATATATACGTGGCCATCACGCTCGAGTCCACTGAAGTTGTAAAAAGCCAGGCACGACATGTGGGATGCCACACCGTTGTAAACAATAATAAACAACAAATGAAATTCAGTCAAAAAAACTGCTCTTAAAAATAACACTTATTGACAAATTTGGCATCTGCAAAAATGGGTTAAATGAATAAGTCTGACATCAATATATGCATATTTTCCAGTAGGTTTCATCAGGGCATCTCACAAGCTGATCTAGATCAATTTTAGGGGTGGGGCCACTCCGGGGGTGTCTGAATGAAGTACGTGGCTTATTTATGGTCGCAGCTGCTCGATTCAAGAGAAATATCTTGGGTTTTATTTGGCTAAGGCTCTGGCTCCCTCTAAAGCAGATAAGCTGAATTGATCCACCTACATATGCAGCATAGATGAAACAAAATTTGCTGCCCAAGTTTTGTGTGCACTTTTTAGTGTAAAAATGAACAAATTCTGTTCAACTATGAATTTCTGTTCATTTTACGGCACACAAGTTCGTCTGCACAATCCACACAATTGTCGGTATCAATAGTCTTTTATCCATTACAAACAAACGCACATGTGTAAAATCACTTTGCAGTAATATGCAGTACTTCACAGCTCAGTAAATAAGTATAAACATGCCCTAAAGGCCGCGGAATTCTCTGATATTATTGGAATACGGCAGAGAGGCAGCGGTACACCCAGGATTTAATCTTCAAGGATTTTAATCTCTCAGTGGACCAAGAAGGAAATTCAGTTTTTAGTTTGTGTGTGGAGTTCCCACCAGGCAAGGATGGCATCTGCCTTCATGCCCCTCATCATTGCCTTAGTGCCCCTAGAGTTATTTGAGTAATAATTTTAAATTCTCTTATAGAGATGCCCTTTACCAAGGAAAAACAACTGCCTTGCCGTTACAAGAATGATCATATCAGGCTTGCAACACTGCACACATAAGCATACATTGTAAACCATCTTATGTGGATGACAGAAAAATGAAAAATGTTTAAGATAACAATTTTTAAGTCTGTTTCTTTTCTCTTCATTTTTGTAAAAATTTACTTTTTCAGCTAGTGCTCCATTCAGAAATTTGTGCTTAAACCTTAATGGGACAAAGTTACAAAATTAAATGTATTTCACGTTCACCTTTCCTTCTTGTCAAGTAAGATATTGTTCTTATTTTGTAGGAATTGATAAAAATTACTTCAGTGAGCTGTGGGTTGCCCCTTCAAGAGCCAAGAAAAACATAAACATTACCTCAATATCGATGTCTGGATGTCCACTGTCCGACAATGGAAGGATAGCAATCTTTGTTATGCAATATACATTGTGGCCTCCCGGTAACGTGCCGACTAAACGCTGGCCACTGATCAGCAAAAGCTGCCAGCTGGAATCTAGACAGAGAAAAACAAAACTTATCAATGACTGAAAATGTCATTAACTGATAAAGATTAGATAATGAGTCAAAACAAAACAAACTAATGTAATTGCAAAACAAACATGGTACTTCATTATTCATACTCCCAAATGTTAACAGACCTGTATCCAATAACAGAAACGAATACTAATATTCATTGTACAAAAAAGGAGCCAGACTATTTCTCCTTGTAGCCTTGGTTTGTTTTGATTTGATTTGGAGAAAAATCGAGATGGCAAACCACAACAAAGGTCTACTGGGAATCAAAGAAAGTATTACATGCACAATTAGCAAAAATCTACGGAAAAGGTGTTTTTGTTATCTCCATTACTCCCTTATTCTTCCAGCCCCACAGTCCCTGCACACTCACTAGAGACCCTTCATGGATGAATTGTCTTCCATTTAGCTCTCTGATTTTTGTTTGGATGCCTACAGTCGCATCCATATTTGTATTATTTTCAACAGCCTCCAGCTGCAGTCAGTGCCCATGCCATGTTGATTTGCTTCCCACTGCTGTGATTGTTTTCCCCGTTATTACAGTCTGGCCTCCACTACAGCATCACTCTTTCCTCACCCATCATTTAGCAGGATGTAATTCATTTATCAAATGGCCTGATGCACAAACATCATGACAGTAGTTTTCTGTGAGCAGTTCATTTTACTACTGTTTTTCCCGCTCTTTTTATTTTTACCCCTTCAGAGGATCCCTTGCTTTTCATTTTCCACTTTTATTGGATTTACGGTGACCTTTTCTCAAAGTTTTGGGGTGTGCCTTGTGTCATACAAATAATGCAAAACAATGTTTTTAAAAATGTCTGAATCTTAGATCAATTATTGTCTTAAGGTTGTACAAAAATGAAAAAA
>CM021536.1:12152552-12163359 GCA_010994315.2 Pisaster ochraceus | reverse complement strand
TGATGGATTGAGCACTGAATAGTGAATAAGGAATTGTGGTTTACCGGAAATCAATTTCAAGAAATGATGGTTAATCTAGAGACCATGGAAGAGAAAGCAAAATAGAGTGACAGTGAGTTATCATCCTACAAGATTTAGAGAGCATGCAAAACCATGGGAAATGGCCAGACAAGAGGCCCACTGAGACGATAGTACTGACCCATCATATTACACTGGTCGCCCATCAGTTTACGCAGCATACATTTCCCAAGTGAACATTCGTATGCAATTGACCCATCAGGATTTTTGCCCATGGCAGGTCAGCAGAGTTACATGCTTGACAAAGCGAGTGCTCCCTCTAGTTCTGAATGCATTACATACAACTCATACGTACCAGAATGCACCTTGATCTTGCCAATGACTCCCTCTATAGTTCCGAGACAGACAGGGTTCCAAGCCGTCGCAAGTGCAGATCCTACACGGAAATAATTGTGCAAAAAATATGACCTTTAAATTAAATGCTTGCTATTTTAATGTTAATTAATTTAATGAAAATTTCCAAACAAATGCAAACAAGGTAATAATACAACTTGTCAGCTTTCGAAAATCAGGTACCCGACAGAAAATTCAATATTGGGTACATGTTAATTTTATTATCTCTTTTTGTATACATATTTTATGTTATAATGTTTTAAAGTGAGGTAATGATCTTCAATATGTTCTTAGACCTTATGTTAACAGATAATCACAGCCATTCTCTTGAATTGCAGATGTTGAGGAAACAAGGGGAACAGTTCAAGTGTACATTATTTACAGAATCCTCAGTGCCATGGGCCTAATTTCTTAGAGCTGCTTAAAAGCACAAAAAGTAGCTAAGCACAACAAAATATTGCTTACCAGAATAGGGTTACCAGCCAAAATACATTGTGCCATGTCACATACTGTAACTGGTATCCTGCTTATTTTTGCTTAGCAGAAAACTGTTAAGCAATTCTTTCTGCTTTAAAGCAGCTCTATGAAACTGGACCCAGGTCAGACTTCAGATGCTTGCAGTGGGAGTTGAATGGAGAAGTGGTTTAACAATAAATTAAATAACTCTGGCCTTGAACTTCGCTCTTGAAGGGGCACAGCACTTTCCCTCTGGTAAGGGGCACTTCTATGAGGAAACTGTTCATTTGTACTGGAACCTTACAAAGGGCACCACAGCAATGTTGCTGTGGGTGCCGTGGGTCATTTCAAGGCCTGATAGTGACTAAACGCTCCTTTTTAGAGAACTATTTTAGGGCCTACAGGTGTACTTCTTTTTTGTAAAAGCAACAGAAGGTTACGATTATCACAACAATCACAGTAACCCACTGATAACCACTGATAATTGTATAACATCAATCATGGACAATTCCCAGGGGTACCTAGTTTGTTATCAATGAGATAGGTCATCGACCTTGGACCATGAAACAGTAATCATAATACTTTATAGCTTTAGTATTAAACAGATTTTACAGCCAAGGTTGACCTTCAAAGAGGGGCTCTTCATATCAAAATTTGATATGATTGTTATTATCGAACACTGCAATCTTTCTAAAATCGTGGAGGGGTGGAAATTACTATTAAAAAATCTGTAAAGCTGTGTGCAAATTGTGCCTGCAAATCTTCATCTGACACTGGAGTACATACATGCCTATTTTGTAAACAATATGTTTTTTTAAAGTCAAAATCACAGGCCCAGGGGGCCTGTACAGCTGTAGTGTATGTAATTGTCATTGACCATGTTGACTCCACATCTCCTTGAGAATTCACTGTATGTCCTACCCTAACCCTTGCTCTATGCCCTAACCATGTCCTAACCTAGAACTAACTCATTACTGGACCTAGCCCCATAAATAAAATAGTGCCAACAATAGTCTGATGATAGTACGCTGGACTCCCTCCACTTCTTGAATCCAGCAGCGTATTAGCACTATTTATGGGGCTACACTAGTCCAACCTGGGCTAGGGCTACACTGGGCCCAATTTCTGCTAGAGCTGCTAAAGCACAAAATGTAGCTGAGCATTACAAAATTACACTCACCTGAATAAGGTTACCAGCCAAAAAAAAAATGTCACATGTACAATCTGTGACTGGCATCCTGCTTATTTTTGCTTAGCAGAAAGTTGTTACATGTGTTAAGAATCAAGCAGGACCAGACAATATACTGACTACTGACTGTGCTTACCATGCTGAGGGATGAGTTTCCCATCGGCCGATCTATTGCACCATAGACTATGCTGTCCATCCTGGACGATGTAATGATCATCGGTCTGAAAAAGCTCCATTCTCGCCCCCAAACAAAACGCACACTAATTACAGTACCACCACTGTGTCACACTACAGCTGCTTCATTCCATCGATGATCAGATGATGCAGCAGGCTAACGGGCTAAACTAAGCGAAAGTACCCAGACACAGAGACGGAAGATAGGCACCACCAGTGTGTATTAATTCTGTCATTCCATTGTCACCAACTTCACGTATTAGGCATGGATATAGGCACAGGACAGCCAAGTGAACTTTGCTTGGTTTGATGTCTTTTATTTTTGACGTACAAATGTAATCCTACAACAACCTGGTCAGACCGCCGATCGGTCGGTACACTCCTAGTGCTAGTGCTAGTGTTAATGCTAGCTCTGTGTAGGCTGACCAACTACTGCTGTCTAGCATGCTGAAAACAACAAGCGCGCCGTAGCCCCCACCGAACATCAACATTGTACATTATTACCGTAGTATAGCCTAGGATGTAGTCGTCGCTCTTAAAAGCGGCCGCCGGTGCAAATTTTGATCACGCCCTCTACTGACTTTAACATGTTTATTTCAAATACTACGAAAGAACAGGACCTATACCATGTAGCTTTTACCTATACTTCGTACCACAACCAGCGTAGTATGTCAAAATAAAAACTTATAATCCATTTCCGGGAGAAATCAATGCGTCATTCATTTATTCCGTGAAGATCGTTGGAGATCATCCGATAGGTGGATCGAATCGAAGTAAACTTTACTTTTCTTCATTTCTTTGATTGGCAGACTTTTGATTGTGTTTTTAAAGGTTGAAAGTGTGAAGTTCAACGTGTTTTTTTTCTCTGTGAAATTGTTCAGCGACTGGTGTTCCTTCTGTAGACAGCCCGACACAAGATTGGAATACTTTTTGCTCGACAATGATCGTGATAAGAGCAAGACAAAGTACGAAGAACTTCGGTTCAACTCATGAACTTGGCCGTATGCTTCGGGTGCGTTTCTTTGTGATGGCCGCTGTGTGCTTGGTGGCATTATGGTGTGTACAAACAACAGAGGCAGCTACTAGTGGTGATTCTGAAACTGAAACACCTGTCAATCAACAAGCAGGTGAGTTGTACAAACTTTATCTGAGTGTTACCATGGATGGAGGTAGTTCTACCTCCATGCATAGAGCAAGGTCCTTGCTCTATGGTTAGTGTTAAATAAATTATAGGCTTGTCATATTTTGTTTGTATTGGAAAGATTATGCCACAAATTATAATAATGTCAAGAAACATTCTCATTGCTGGGTTCGGGTATGGGTGGGAAGGGTTGAATCGTTATTAGTTATTTTATTTATTTATTTATTTATTTATTTTTTTTATTTTTTTATATTTTATTTATTTTTTTTGTGGGGGGGAACACTTGCTCTATAAAATCTCTATTCTATGACAATTATTTTCATACCAAAACATAAAGTTGGATGGGAAATCTGGAAGTCTGAAAAAAGGAAGTTACTTGCTGCACATTCTGTAATTGTTCACTAGTTGTTATAAGTATAATCGTAACTCTCCATCCTCCTGACTGAATCGTAACCCTTCATTCTACCGACAGACTGTCGGGAGGATGGAGGGTTACGATTATTGCAACTAATTGTACACAAGACTTAGACCCAGTAAGTGGTAACTGGAGTCCTGTACTCCTTTAAAAAAAAATTACATCTTCGCTAGACGACCGAAGATGTAAATAAAAAATTAAAAGGGAGTACACCGCCCCAGTTACTGGGTCTAATTGTACACCACAATTAGAGCCAGTAACTGGGGCGCTGTACTCCTTTTGGGGAAATTTTTCATCTTCGGTCACACCGATGATGAAAATTTTTGAAAAAAGGAGTTCAGCGCCCCAGTTACTGGATCTACACCACAATTTGGTTTGCTCAAATAAGTATGTTTAAGACTAGTAGGCCCTAGAGTAAACAATTGTTGACATTTTCCCTCTCTCTCTCTCTCTCTCAGAAAAAAAGTGCAGTCTGTTTGTCATGTTTGTAGACACTTTTTAACTGAGAGGGAAACATTTCAAATGAGTACATTTAAATTGTTTAAAATGTTGAGGGGGAATCACAAAATGTTGTCAATTTAATAACCTTAGTACTGGCATAATTTTTTATCATTTGGTCTCAATAAATTATTGCAATTATAGACAATTTATAAAGAAAAAACAATGTTGACATTCAGGGCTTATTATGCCAGTGTTTGTATTTTGTGATCAGCGCTGAAGTAATCCCAATTATGACAAAACGTAGATCTGTAATTTTACTGGTATTTAGAACAATCACATGTTCATGATTTTTATGTCATTTGTTTTGATTTCTACAGTTCCACCTTGTGTAACGTGTGACAAGCATGAGCAACTTGTAAATAAATTAAGCGATTTAAAGCAGTCAGCAAGAGTTTTAAACCACAGAGTAAGTTCAGTTGACTGATGTTTGAACATTGGGGAATGTTTATAGATAGACAGTGTTTTATTATTGGTCTTCCGAAGAGCGTTCAATGGTAGTACCATAAAAACCTTTGAAAGGTAATTAAATTTAGTTCAACAGGGTTTCATTTTCAAGAAAAACCAAATTGTTTTGGTGCAATTTCTTACATCAGATTATTATGCTTTTAAATACATCATGCCACATAGTTTTAGGTTTGAAATGTCCTTGCAAATGACAGATTTCATAGTAGGCCTGCCCGGTAAAAAGCAATAATTGGTTTCCATTTAGGCTTGTGATTCTTCACCAACAAGCGACTTCACTAAGTTACCACAAGTGTACAAATAAAATATTTCCCCAAAGTCAAAATGTAGGATTGGTAATTATCAAAAACCAATATAAATGTTTGGTAGGGCCCAATTACTTTCTATCTGAAAGCTCACTGATCAAGTACATGTAGTTCTTACCACTTACCAGCACCAATCCCCCAAAGATTGCCTCCATCTGACATGTCTGAATGGGCTCCTGTCAAAGTGGAGATAATAGAATTTGGAGACTCCCAAACTAAGCTACTTACATTGTAATTTGATTGTCCTAATAAAAAAAAGTGTAATATCAACAAAGATAGGCCCAGGCCTCAAAATAACCCATTTTCCTCATAGAGTGCCCCTGACCAGAGGAAAATGGCTAATACTCCTTCGAGAGTGAAGTTCAAGGCCTGTAGGCTAAAAGGTGACCCCAGAATTTGATGAAACTTTCATAGTCTGGTTGTATGGTGTTCTAGATAGAGGATTGAAATTAATTTACTCCTCAAAAACAAAAATTCAACAGTTGGCCCTTATACAAATATTTCACTTCCCCTGCTGTACATTTTGCTTTATGCTCACTGTGAGTACATGTAATTGCTTGGCACAATAATATCAACAGCTTCCTTTTGTTCATGATAGTAGTTTATGTGTTTTGAAACTTTCCTTTTCCTTTTTTTTTTTCGGGGTCAGGTGGAAAAAGTTGGAAGTAAACTGGACAACCTTGAGGATTGTAGCTGCACACAATAATGACAACCACCTGGACTGTGCCCAAGAAGTATATTGAAGGACTGCTAACATTAAAGGGGCTCACAACAAGCACCCTGGTCCACCCACTTCTTCACCACACAGTATTCTGTTTCTTTTATCTGCGCTGCTTTTTTGTGTTGTGCCCGTCATTAGAACTTCTGCCAGTCAAACAAATATATCAGCATTGCTAATGTTTCTTGTTATTAGGGAAGTACAATTGATTCTGGAGAAACTTGAGTATGTGACCATATAAAGCATGGATTGGACTCATGGTTTAACATGTTTTGTGGTCAAAGGTTGGTACATGTAGGCACAAAGTGTGCACCGATTCCATGGGAGACATTATGAAATGCCATACATTTTGCTCACCCATTTAGTTGTGTGAAAATTTTACAGTTGAAAATTGTTTTAATTCAAATTAAGGGATTGTTTGTAAACATCTCAAATGATACCTCAGCTTGCTCTATCATGGTTATGCCATGCCTGGTGTGGTTGGTATTCGTCGACATTACAACAAACAGCTTTTGTAATTAATCAAAACAATCAGTCGATTAGCTTCAATCTGAAAGCTCACTGACTTTGAAGTTCATATGAGTATACATCCTCTAGAGAAATTTGTCTCACTAAATTACCGTCAAAGTTGCAACAATAGCATTTGAAGATTCCTAAGATCACTCCTGTTTATTTCAATTGCTGCAATCAAAATAAGTCTGATGTGAATGACAGCACAATCCCAGACAAAGGAAGATGAGCCTATCTATCACTGTTTTCACTCAAATGTGACCACTAAAATTGATGAGAAAGACACATTTGGGGATGACTATTTATTTACTCTTCCAAAACTCAGTGATGTAGGCCTATAGTTGTATTCTCCAACCAAGCAAACTTCCTTCAAGCATAGATAAAGGACTTCAGTAAATGTAGCTAAAGTTGTGTGTACCAGGCCCAGTATGTGGCAGAGGGGATCCCAACCCTACAATGTTCAGTATGCTTTAACTATAGAGGTAGGATTACCTCCATTCCACCTCCATGCTTTAACCATGGAGAAAGGGGTCCATGGGTATACACACTGTTTTCCTCTTGTACAGCAGAAGTACCCCCCTAAATCGTCTAAAGAATTCCACATGTTTCAAGCACACAATGTAGACACAACAGGGGGTACACCATGCCCCATAATATCCAGCACCAAATGTAGTTGGGAAGTTATTATCTCCTACATTGACCTTGTCTGTAGAATCCTTGTGGATTGCCACTCAAATAGCCCTGACCTGACAAAAGTGCTCTGTGTGGTCATGATGGCTGGCAATAATTACATTCCCAGACCATCAGGAAAGATGGATAGTCGGTAACCCCAGGATGCCACCCCAGGATGCTAAACCATACCTCCAAGCAAGGTCTAGTTCACATATCTTTTGTTTGTTGGTTCTGCATTCTGCCTTAAAGGGTGTGCACAACATTGGTAAGATTGACAATGCCATTGTTCACAGAATCATACATAACTTGTACAAAGATGGTCATTATGGAAACATTTTTCGAAATATTTATGCTTGAAATTATATAGTTTTTTAGAAATGAATAAACTCATACAAAACGAGAGATTTGAAAACAGTTTTTAAGAAAATTCCACACAATTTCCTTGAGACACCAGTGACTGGTTGAGCTTAAACTTTTAGAGTTTTTGTTATTTCATGTATACAGTGTCATGTGGAATCACACAAGGTTGGGATACTGGTCTCTGACAAAATTTACCAATGTGTCTGGCTGCTTTAAGTGCATACAATTTCTGTGTTTCAGTTGTAGTTTGTTTTTACTGCAGGATAGGATGCTAGGAATGATTCATCAGTTATTCTTGTATATTTTTGTTCTACGGAAAAAAGCCGCCATCCCTTCACTCTGCAGTTCCCCACCCTGCCAGACTATGTAGGATTTTTTTGACCTTTGCACAAAGACATCATTTTCCTGTCAAGGCCTAGGCTTGGAATTACATAGAGGTTAGAGAGGCCATGGACTCTGTTGCCCTAGTCTTGGCCTCAGTGCCTCTACAGGAATTTCCCACAGACTTTCCAAAGCAATTGCCCTTTGCAAATGAAAAGGGCCTTGCCCTGTCACTAAAATGAACTTTCAGGCCTGAAGGCGCCTTTTTAAATCTATATTTTGATATTTCACTAATTCAGGGTGATCATATTTGAAGAAATTGTTGGCTTAAATGTCACATATCCATTTTTTCCCATTCATCTTTGTATTGGTTTTCTGTACTGTCTACCAAAAACAAGACAGACATTGAATGGCGCACTCAACTTTTCTCACATAATTTCTGACATTTCTCAGTGTGCTTACTTCCAGACCATGTTGTTGTTTTTCTGACTGAAGTTTACATACTTTGTTTCAACACCAACTATTATTATCTTTTAAAAAACAGTTTCTTTTTGTTTTCAATATTTGTACTAAATTTTTACTTGGTTTCTGAAGAAGAAAAAAAATAGATACTACTTTAAAACTAACTGTTAGTTGAAACTTCCTTAGAATTACTGCTATGAATGGGTGCTAGGACAACTAAAGGCCACATGTTGGTAATTTTAATGCAAAATAATTAAATATTTTACTTTGTCAGGATTATGTTAGTAATTATAATAGTAGTTGGCTTTTTTTTTTCCTTGAAAGCTTAATTATGAATTATGAAATTCCTACATCAGTGGAAGTTATTATTGGCCTTCACCAATTAGGCCTTCCCATGAAATATGCTAATTATATTCTCGCATGCGTAGAGACGCTATTGGTTGGCAAACACCGTGCACTAGGCAGAGGCGTCTGCGCCATATGCCCATTGATCTCCGTTAATACTGACACTAATGGAAATCAATGGTCACGCCACTGTCGGCCCCGTACAACAAGGCGTGATGTTCCGTCATTTTGCCGACCACAAGTGTTAAAAGTGCGCACACACAAAGTGCAGTTTACATATTTCATTGGAAGGGCCTGTAAACCATGCCGTGAATTCTGAACTTTTTCCTGCAGGATTCATAAAGCTGAAAGAATACCAGTCCGCAGTGTCAGTCAGCCACAGGACCAAGGGCAAATTAAGAAGTAAAGTGTTAACTGCCATTTTGGGGTTGTTGATTTTGTTATCACTCAATCAAAACAGGATGCCCAATATTTATCATACATGTTTATAATAGCCCTTGTGGGAATTTACAGACTGACTGTGGTTGGAACCGATGGAGGAATCCTTCATGATTGGATAGACTGAATGCAGGAAGTTATTGACGGAATCAAAACTTAATCACAGATGGTTGAACTGATAGTGATAGCTAGGCCTATGTGTCTGTCTGGGTCCAATTTCATAGAGCTGTTTAGCACAAAATGTTGGTTAAACAATTTCCTGCTACGCAAAAATGAGCAGTCAGGCATGGTACACATGACGTGCTAATTTGGCTGGTAACCCAGGTAACCTTATTCTTGGAAGCAGAACCTAGCATTTAACAATATATTTTTGTATGCGTAGTTACATACCCTGTACTCAGTTATCAGAAACAAACATTAACACACATTTGTGACAAGTTATTTTGTTAAAATGAAAGTTGCAAATTGTAAGCAAACATTTACATGGTGTAGTTGAACATAAAATAAATGTATGTATAGAACATGTGACCAATGATGTCACATGTTCATACAATTAATTCTAACGTTTTATAGATTTTGCACAACATCAATTTATATCCACTTTTTACATGAAGAAAGGGGTGAACACCTTTTTATTTATTCAGCCACTAATTTTACAGTTCTTGATTTGTTTTACGTAGTAATTTCAAAACAACATTTTTATAAGACCTTTTAGTGTCTTGCCCTGTAGGAAATGCCCTGGAATGTATAAAAGTCACTTTATTTGTGAATATGGTGATATGGTCGTGTCATTTTGGTTGTCAAATCCTGATTTGATGTCTCTTCTTGAATCTTGACAATCAAATCAATTGGAATGAATGCTTTCTTTAAAAGTGTAATTCTTTTCCATCCTTTGGTATCAGATGTAGGGAGAAAAAAACGACCAAAGATACTCTTTTGAATTGTATTTTCTGCAGGAAAATTTTGTTCAAAGTTTGATGGATAAATTCCATTCCAAAGACATCAATTTCTTTGACATGCCTTTTTTTTTCCTTTTCTTTTTTAATTTCTCCTTTGCCAAATATGTATTTTTATATACATTATAAATCAGACAGTTGTTCAGTACAAGTTACTTACAGTATAGTATTATTTTGTGTTGTTTACATTACCCTTATAGTATTTCACATGAAATCACAATTTTTCTAATATCAGTATTTTCTTCCCATTCCATTTATTTATGTTAACATTTTATTTTCAGTGTTTATGTATAATAGTTAATAAGCAACCTCTGTATTTTCAAAATACACCTTTTCCGTGTTTAAGTAACTAATGTTTGAACTGGACAGTGTATGTGCCAATTTTTGAACTAATGAATTTATTATTTAAAAAAGAAAAACTTTTAAAATGTGTTGGGGCCATCATTGACAATATTGACAATATTTTAATTGTGGGTATGGGGAAAACTATGACAGATTAATTAAATCAGGCCAGGGTTGTACATGTACTGCTGTGGCTTAATGTATACAATGATGCAAATTTTGCTGTTGTTGTCTACGTTATTTTCTTTCCAACTGTTTTGTCGTGTTTAAAAGCCTTCTGTGGGTTGAACAAAGAAACATTATAGTCCGGTGGCTTAGGGCAAATTTTTGGCAAAATCGTGACATGCTGGATTAAAGCACCAAATTGTGTACAGTTACTCTATAGGTCCCATAGAATCATTCTAGAGGGGGGTGCCCACTGATCTCTATCAGTATAATAGAGATCAGTGGGAAGCCCGCCGCCCGGTTTGGAAACTAGGTCAAAATTCATGCGGTATCATAATCAATTTTTCCCGATAGAGGGCCGCTCCCTCATATCAGTAAAACTTTTAACAAATGACCATGCAGCTTCTATTTATTTCAGACACTCATGCAGAGCTATGTGGAAAAAGTTGATCCCTTTAGTTTAC
>CM021536.1:12126749-12144831 GCA_010994315.2 Pisaster ochraceus | reverse complement strand
TTTGCATTTATACCATAAGTCCTTTTGGTTGGTAAGCAGTTTGCAACAGCTAATGCTATTTTTCAAGAAAATTTTAACTAAGGACATTCTGTGAAAAAAAAACTGACTCTGCTAGGGTCGAAAAGTCAGGCCACTAACTATTGTTTTGCATTTATACCATAAGTCCTTTTGGTTGGTATGCAGTTTGCAACAGCTAATGCTATCTTTCAAGAAAATTTTAACTAAGGGCATTTTGTGAAAAAAAAAACTGAAATCAGGAAAAATACTGAGAAATCCCATGCCCGGTGTACAGGCAAATTGACCCAAACCTAATACTGTCATAGCATTATGTCCACCACATCTCAAAATGGCTTATTGGTTCGAACCAACACCATCCTTGTGCTGTCGCACCACCCAGATCACTATTTTTAATGTCCTCTGTGTCAATGGGTAGACAAAACCATGCGGGTAACTCATTACTTCTCAGTAGAATAACAATCGGCAGATAATGCAAAAACCACAGTATATATAAAAAACAAAACTATTTTATTTTAGCAACCTGCACAAACATCTGAAATATTTGTAACTACAAGTAAGCTGCTAACAATTAATGGCCCCAAATAATACATAAATTAAATAAAAATAGAGAATGCAATTTGAGACCTGAACACTTCTACCTGGTAATATCATTCAAGAATAAGTAGTTTGACTACTTGTTGGACATCCTAAATTATTCAATCCAGCACTCATGATATTTGACCCTATTTGACCCTTTAGTTATGGTAAAGCTTTGATAGTTTGTTTAATGGGCTATTTAACAATAAATTGACTGATTTTCGTTAGATACAAACAGATTGGAAATCAGATAAAAATGCCTGCCATCAACACTTCTGAAGTTTGAGTGCTTTTTCAAAGGAAAAAGGAAAGTGATATTGGTTTGCGAGGCAGCAACTAACAGGCAGGCTGCCTCGCAAAGATTCCCAAACCTTTGAACTGCAAGGCAGGCCAATCTGGTCATGGACTATCACTAATGATTAATACAATGTATATCTTTCTGGTAATGAAATCAGGGATGCGTTTTGGTGGTCGTAACCAATACATGTTTCAGTTGAATTGGCCATTGGTTAATCACTGGCCAATGACCGAAACAATTATTGGTGACGACCACCAACATGCACCCCAATGGAAGGATCCCGTGACTCATATTTAGAGAAGACGCTGACGAAATGTCAGTTTCAGATGTGGGAAGAACACCCCAAAACAGGGAAAATCCATGTAATCAGGAAGGGACTGAAAACCCAATCAACAGGCAAGGCCCCGGTTCCGGACTTGAACCGGGGTCCAGAGGTGAAAGGCAGGGCAGAACTCACTGAGCACACCTGACTGCCCTAAAGATAAAACTTCTTCACATATTAATTCTGATGTAGTGCCCAAGAGGTTCTTATGAAAATTGAAACGTAAATTATCAAACCTGATTCACACAAGGTAAGGCAGTGTCTGAAATGGTGACTGCGTGGCTTGGTTGTCATGTGAACAAGCATAGGATGCCCATAGCAACACACTTGGCAACAGCCGCAGCCATAGCCATAAATTTGGGCACGGCCTGAGCTAAGCCAGGCAGCACATGATCCAACAATATCAAACAGTGCCTAATAAGAAATTTTGATTGATTTAGGTCAGCTAGGGTTAATTCTTGAAAAAAGTTAACACCATTTTTAGGGGTTGAACAAAGAAAAAATGACAGGAGAGGGATTTGAACACAACTCCAGGATTACCGTCCCGGCACTCTGCCAACTGAGCTTACCTAGCCCTATTTTGTCAATATCTTTGTTCAGGGTGCCAGTCAGAAGCCATTCAACCCGTAACTGCTGCATGCCAAGGAGCACACTCAAGTTTATGAACTATTTTTAACTGGAACAGGAAGGAAAGTTTCCAGTTCACGAGTAATCAAGAAACTAATCTCTTTAAATAAACACCTCCACCTCACTCCTTTCATCTTAACTCACTACTGCTGCTAACAAACTACAAAACAAATCACCATTTGTGTTTGGTTAACTTGTAAATATAAATGCTTCATTAACAAGTCAATTAGTCTCATCTTTCATTAGTCTCACAAAAACAATTAACATTTCCCTGAAAACCAAAACTAATTTCTAGGCTCTCGAAAAAAGAAAACAAAAAAACGTCTACATTAAATACAGAAAAGTTGTGTATGGCAAATGTCTGCACAAAGCCATGGTGACCAAGCTAAGAAGTAAACCTTGCAAAGGATGTGTAACAAGAAGCTAAATGGCCAAAACTATGAAGGGTCAATTTGTCACCTTGTTCCAACGTGGGCTGAGCAAAGTATAGCATTGAACAATGTCCATGGCTTAATCAAAAGAAAAGTGTGCATAATCTCAACAACCAATAAAATAAATGTTTTTTGCTTGTAATGTATCTACCCAAACAACATGTACAAAATAATATTGAGCTGCATTGTATTCGCATGGTATTTAGCAAACAACGAAACAAAGGTTTTTGTCAATTTTGTGCAGTATAATTTTGTTTTATTTAGTTTTTCATTTATTAATTCTGGTTGTGAGGCCAAGGACTCTCAGAGTCCTAAACTAGAACCCCATGAAGAGAAGACAAAGAGGGAAACTTTAGTTTCAGATGTGTGAGGAAAACCCCCAAAGAATTATTCTTAGGAAAACCCACGCCATCGGGTAGAGACCAAAAACCCAATCCTCCATAGTGGCCCTGGCGGGATCCAAACTGGGGCTCCTAGAGGTGGAAGGCGAGGAAAGATAAAACTACGCCAACCCGACCACCCCCAATGATCCAATTAAAATGAACACACCAAAGTACATGTATTATAGTTCTTGTTGAACTAAATGCCAGATCACAAATTAAACCAAAATCAAGCAAAATATTGGATATAAATAATTCACACTGAGATATTTGCCAGTGTGTGTGTCCATCAACAATTCTTTGCTCCGAATACAAAACTCCCCAAATTACCCAAAGCGTGCACATCCTTACAAAAAGCCACAAGCAACGGTCCCCATGGTCCTAAAATGTGCAAACAGTTTGCCCATACACAACGAGCTTGAATACATCTGCTGGTCCCATTCCACATCATTCCACAACTCCACATAATGTTATCTGCGGTACATGTACATACAACATGTCTGTACAAATCCTTCAAGGTAGGGCCATTGTGTGGTTTTTGGCAGCGTAACGCTGGTTTATAACAAAACAAAACCAAACCAAAAGTCACCAGTGAAAGTTTCAGTTTAACACAGTGCCAACTTATTGAGAAAACAGTAAAAAAAAACTTTAAAAAAAAACCGGTCACGGTATTTTCATCAAGAACGTCAAATCCATCCCTGTTTAATAAGAACACAACCAGGACTGCAGCGTTCATTTTAAAGGATGCCTGCAGGGGATCTTTGGATATACAAACTTGTTGACATAATTTCAATTGATTTCTAATCAACGGTGGCATTTCAGATGAAATGATGTCGCAGGATGCTTACTACTAGTACCATCTTTATAACTAGTAGGCTTTCGGATAAAAATTACACAATTTCTTTTTGGGGGTCATTACCAAAGTATGACCCTACCTTTGAATAGTAATCTCACTGGACTCTTACTAAGCCCAGAAACATCATTTCTCTAATCATTTTCTTCATGTCTTACAAAGTGTTTGGAACATGACATCATCTTTGAACTACTGCCATCTTGAACTTGCAATCTTCATAACGTAAAAAGCGAAAACTTGATTGTCTGTCTCCTGGTGCAATTTTCAAGCAGTAAAATCTACTCCAACTTGAAAAAGACCCAAGCAATTTTAGGCTGTTTCTGAATTAGCTGCTGATGGCTGCAGCTGAATCACCACAATAAATGCATTGAAGAGCAGGTTCCTGCAGCTGCTAATTGAGACACGGCCTTAGATCTGACAATTTTTGACCTCAGGGACTGAGGTTAAGGTCAGACTACAGACAGCATCAACGGCACCCCCCACTCCAGACACAGCCCAACCATGCACAAGGCTGGAAGCAATAACAGTCTGGTCCCTTTGTGAGTCAGGAGATCAACATGTAAAGCCATACTTCCATACACAAGGAACCCAACAACATGCCGGCGGCATGAAAACTGGTGTGTGGACTACAATCCACGTATCTAACAGAGGCACACACCACTAATGGCGGACAGTCGTCTCCGTCTCCCTCTCTCTCTTCACATTCCATCCTGCATCAGACCTTTATGCAGAGCTACACTCCCTAATATCACGTGCCGTTGGGTTTCTGTAATGCGAGGTGTGCGCTGACGTAACAACTGTCTGGGAAAAACTCCTCCAGTCTCTCTGGATGTGCTAGATACCTGAAAGAAAAAGCCATAATTAGTGGTTTCTATTAGTAACCTGCACTCCAAGTTTGAAGGTGACAACCATGTGAAACAGGGATGAGATTTGACACTGGTGAAAAATCCTGAAAAAATGGCTCGCAGGCCTGGGTTTCCTCTAATTCTAGACCCACAACCTTCAAGGTGATATAACAGGCACAACACACCTTTCCCATTTTGAAAAAAGTTGGCTGGCCAAAAAAAAAAAAGGCTTGGAAATTTCAGTTTTTAAATTGCTACAGAGATGGTTGCCAAATTCTTGCCACGAGCTTAAAAAGTGAGTTTCAATAGATTAAAAAAGGACTATTCGAATGTCAACAAGTGTCACACAGTCCACACAACTCACAACAACTATTTGTACTTGTTCCATACATTGTAAGCCAAAGATGAGAATAAAATCAAAACCAACGATGGAAAGTCATTAAGAATCTTACTTGAGGAACAGTTCAATGTGTTTAAGCAGCGGTCTGAGTTTCTTTGGTGGTAGTTCCATCTTGCCCAGAAGTTCCGGAAGCTTCACTGCAGTGTTTTTGGAGAAGGAACAAAAATTGTCTTGAAAAAATATCTTGTGCATTCAGTGGACTAAGAATTCAAGGCCGAAACAAGGTGAGCAATAGTGCTTGGAAAAATCCCCAAATATTACATGAGCATTTAACGTATAAAATAATCAAGTCGAATGTCCACAATTTTATTCTTGAACATGTTGCAGTTGTACTTCTAGATTTAAATATGTTTATCATGAACAGGTTTTCAAATAACTATTAACACTCCTTATTCCTGCTAACATGATTTCAATGAGTTGACTAACCATTTAGAACCATTCAACTGCCCAGGTTGTGTACAGTGGCACAGCTGTGTACTGTGTGGTATTTGTTTACCACATGACATCATATTGTAGGCTAGCATTGTTCATCTATCATTGAAAACCCTAAAGTGATATTGAATGGTCAAATGTCCTTGACTCACCAAACAGCCGTATCAAATGTTGGGCTCCATATATCTTACAGGGGGGCATCCTCCCATCATAATGGGCATCGTCTGCTAAAAGTTTGCACGAAGGAAGCTTAATATCACACCCATTGTCCCCCAAATTGATTCCTTTAGAATTCTTCCCGTTGTGGTGTGGCGTTTTGCCATTAGCTGAGGTAGACTGATTGGTTTGAGGTTCGACTGATTCCGATGGGGTTTGAGGAGTCTCCTCAGAGACGGCGTCCACGCAGGGAGACGAGGCTACGCTGGATACTGACGCAAGCCGTGTGGAGTGGCGCACTGCTGGCTTCGGCAACGTGGCATGACCACCACTTGCAGTGTCCTTGTTCGGAGTTGTGGCCGTGTCCACAGAATGCCTCCTGGATCTGTTTGGATGATCTTGCTCGGAGCAGCGCCTTTTCTTGGTGGGTGGTAGAGGCGCCGTGAGAGTAACATGCTCACTCGTTGATAGCCTCCGCGTGACCCTCCTGGAGGGACTCTCTTTAGATTTGTCTTTGTCACTTTCAGGAGCTGTGGCCGTTACAGACTTACTTGGTTCCTTGACAGGTGAAATACTGTGCTTTCTTGGTCTTCCCCTTTTTACTGGCGATCTGTTGGGGACAATTTTTATAATCGTGACTCTGACTGTATAATCAATTTAACATTTGAATCATATTTAAACTGTACCAACTATTTCAAACTGACAACCCTGTCTACTGTTGTGTATTTTATAGACAAACCCCAATCTCAATTCCAACCATTCTCAATCTTAATTTGACTACAATCCGAAAACAAAAATCAAGTCTTACTTGTTTGGTACTTTGACATGGTCCTGAACGTAACTTGTTGTGACTAGTTTCTTGTACTGTTCTTTCTCGGGGCCGTACAGCAAATTGGTCGGCAGAAGGAAGTCAAACAGAGTGCGGAGTCCGTCCATGACTTCCTTACACAGATCCACACTGAAAATAAAGAAGAATTCACACAATTTTTGATTTCTGGCTTTGCTTGGTGGGCATAAATATTTTAACAGTTTCAAGTACATGATTTAGCAATCTCTTATTGGATTAAGTGCTGGCTTAAGGCTGGTCAAAATAAGACATGAGCAAAATCGATGCCTTCTATAACAGCTTCCTTCCTTAAACATTTATTGGTCAAATGAGATCCGCAATGAGAACCTGTATAGCGGAAAGGCTGCACTTGCGTCTTTCTTGTGATCAAGATGTGCAGTATGTGATGGCTTGGTCATGCCCTAAGGATGTCCCAAAGCAGAATATCGAAAGTTGCCTTGAGAAGGAATCCATCTGGCAGAAGGAAGGAGAGGCAGACCAAAGACTTCCTGGCAACAGAAAGTGATAACTGAGCTGGGAGAGATAGGACTTACATGGAGGAAGGCACAAGACAAGGCACAAGACAGAACTCAGTGGCGTCAGTTGATTGCGACCTTATGACCCACTGGAGGCGAAGGGGATTCAAGGTTTAAGGCTGGTCAAATTAGAAGTCTCAATGTTCTGCTACTCACTTGTACTTTGGTAGCGGTGGCAAGACCATGCCTTCCTTGGCCACAGTGCTGATAACATTCACTGCTTGGGACTTTTTCTCATGTGTGTGAACGTTGATTGCAAAATGTCTGACGTAGCCTTCCATGATCGTAAGTATGGTATGCTTGCAGGGTATCCTCACGAGCTGGCAACAAATAGATTAACAATGAAAAGTTAAAGAAAAAGTAGGGTCATAGACTGGTTTTTGTCAATGTAATGCTGATTTATAGGCAAAATTATAAACAAAGATACCATAAAAGTCACTTGTGAAGGTTTCAGCCGAATACAGTGTCTACTTGCTGAGAAAACAGCAAAAAATCTGTGCATCACTACAGGTTTAGACAAAATGTGGACAATTTTTCCCTCCCTTTGGTGGTTGCTCTACTTCTTTCAAGAAAATGTTAATGCTCAAGGAGAATTTAAGAAAATCCTGACATCAGGCTAACTCACAGGCCAGATGGACTAGTGTAATAAATCAGCTGGCGGACTAGTGAGCTGACAACCTACTCTTTAATAAAGCTCACCTGTTGCTTCCTAGTAATGAAGTAACAGTCATCTTCAAGTTTGATCTTCAGGGCATCAGGGAGTGGGATTGGAATCTCCAAGGCTTCTAATTCCTCACCCGAAGACTAAAGAAACAACCAGATTAGACAAGCATACAGTAGGAAGGAGTTAAGAAATATATACATGAACAAAATTATGACTTTTTTTGGAAGTCAGGGACTTGTATTGAATACACATGTTAAAAATATTCATAGACTTGTGAGCTTGTGACACTGTAAAACTCGTCTTGACTTGGACAAGGTATTTCATAACCTACAGTATGTTCATTCCCTCACATTGAAATCAAGGCTGATGTTTTCGTTGTCTTCACTTTTAATGCCATTTCAATAGTTCCAGGGGTGCCTGATTCTGGCGTGGTGGTGGGGGGGGGGGGCATGACATAATATATAAATATTGGATGCATATGAGTACACTGTCACAGAATATAATGCTGAGGTGAAACCTGGACTGTGTGGAATGAAAAAGCCAGATTTCAACGAGTGATTATATTCTGCAACAGTGCATGAACAAATGGCATTAGATGATTGTTTTTCACACATAGACCCTTGTCAATTTGAAAGCTGAATAAGAAATTTGATCACAATATCAAATATTTAAAAAAACTTCGACACAATCACTTTCAAGTATTACATTTTTGAGCATGGCGGCAGTAATTACATGGCAAAATAATGGATGAAACATGACGCGTGTTCCAGCAATCAATAAAGATCTGTGTGTGTGTGTGGTATTATTATAAAATTGTCTGATACTCACAGTGCCATCGCTATCATCACTGTCAGCTGCTACACTGCTTATATCAGAATCAGACCCTACAGAATAATATCAAATTACAAAACCAGATCAAAATAACATCTAGCAAGAACAAACATAAGACATCGGCCATCAGCTGTGTCTAATCACTCGGTTAACATAAGACGGCGCATAGGTTGCCCTTAGCAACAGCTGTAGTCAAAGCCACAGCCCTAGAAGATTAGCAACAGGCTAAGAAAATATGCTTATACAGTGGTAATAAACAACACAATACCAAACTGCCAGAGGGAAGAATTTGTATTTGGCTCTCATAAAGGCACTAAAATTGATTGCACAAGTACTACACTGTTTATTGAATGTGTTAGTGAACTTGAAATTTTAACACTTTTACACAAATTCCACAATTCTGCATGGATGCTGAAGTGAGAGGACTATGTAACAAGTCTATTAGCATTTACCTTTACCAGCTTGCCTCTTAGCCAGCTCAACCAATTCTGCTATCGTCTTCTTTTTCTTCTTTTTGCCCCTTAAACAAAAATAAAAGACAATATGATTTAAGTATGGTTCTAGATTTAAAGCCAGAAGTTTTGTTTTTCATTTCTGGAGTAGGACCCTGTTCTCAATTTAACCCTCCTACTGGCTGACCATTCATTATCTTCCACTATGGCGTTGAACGATAGATAATCCATGCCCGCAATATAATATCATGTGGTGAATGCATCTGAACAGTCCACATGGTACACAGTCAGCCCTCCTACTATTTGACCATTCAATGTCACCCACTGTGGTTTTGAATAAACGATAAACTACGCCAGTCTGAAAAATACCATATCATGTGTTAAAAGCATCTCTACAGACACAAAGTGAGTTCTGTACACTGTTGTGCCATCATACACACCCCAGCAGTAGAATGGTACCAAACAGCTGGTCGACTCACTGCACAGAGAATGTAACCACATCAATAACTTTTCCGTTTGAAATAAACCTACAAAATGCAAGAAAGCAACAAGATTCAGGTCACCAAGAGTTGCCATATCGGAAAACACAAATGGTGTCATGCTGCACAAAATTGCTTCATTGACCACTCACATTTTGGCCAGCGCCTGCCGATGGAGTTTGCCTTTAAGCTCCAGATTTTCGTCTGTGTATCGCAAAATGAAGTTTGCAGGAGCCCAACGGTCCCAGCTATGATAAAAGAGAAATCACACAATGTTTTATAACATTTAATTCATTATCAAAATTTCTCAATCACCTTTCACAATCCAAACGGATCTTCTTAAAGCCATTCTACTTCCAAAAGTAGGTTTTACTTGATGGTACCCACAAAACTTACAAGAAGTATCTTATCTCACCCAACAAACCCTTATAAAATTCTAAGCTGCTACAAAGAGTACAACTTTTTAAAAGTTTTTCTTCAACATTTTTGTTAGTGTCAGTATCAATGTGCATAATATAATGTTCATAGTCCCATCCCCCACTCCCCTTTATCTTACCAAACAGCTTGTTTTTTTTAATATAATTTTTCCTTCATTTTTGTGTTTCTTCTTTTGATATACTGTATAAATACCAACATTTACCATGTTTCAAAGCAGAATGACCCCTGACCATTCTCTCCTGTTGTACTCTTTGTATGACCGTGAAAATGCCGAAACTTTTTTATGGCCAATATTTATGTTAACTACATGCTGACATGTAAGAAAACTTACACTTTGTTTTGCCAAGTAATAAATCTGCATCCAGAACTATTCTATGTTGCTCTGTAACTCAGGTAGTCAGGTTGACTCAGTGATTTCTTCCCCTGCCTTCAACCGCAGTGGGTTTTTCCCTATTTGGGGTTTTCTTCCCACATCTGAAATTGACAGTTGTCATCATCTTCTCTGCAATTATATCTCCAGGACTACAGATTCCCAAAGTGCAAAGCACTTTTGAGGATTTCTTGGCTTCATTACCAGATATACAGTAGTAATAATTTTATGTTTTTGTAACAAAGAGAGCAGCCGTGTTGGCCGCAACGCAAATCTGTCTAACATTCCAGCCTTACCTGCTATTCCAACCACTAAAATGAACAAGATACTCAGGAACTCTGCGGTTAGTGTTCTCCTCTTTGGTCCATTCCACTTCTAAAATCTGCAACAAATACCACAATCAGCCTTTCAAGAACCTTCTCATATGACGCCAACAATAATGCTGTGACTGTGTAATGGTACACATACCCGCAACTACGATAGCGGGTAGCCCATGCATGCGCACATCACACAAACGTGGATACAGTTACGCAGTACATACATGGTTTTGGGTATCTTTCTGTAGTGATCACTTTCGTGGACACATACAAAATCTAGCAAATAAAGACCTGGGAAATTTGTACCATAAGGGGATGGTGTCTGGGGATTTGTAGCGTAAGGGATGGTGGTGAAGGATTTGTAAAGTAAGGGATGGTGTTTGGGGATTTGTGACAGAGGGGATGGTGTTGGGGAATTCGTAATGTAAGGGCATGACTATTTTCTTCTTTCACGAATGGTAAATAAAGAAAGCTGTGATGTAGTTTGGGTTTGAGGGTGAGACAACCAGCATTCCTTCCTTTATTGGAAAGTAAAACAATTTAACTAGAAAATATGGCATGTAGATTCAACTAAGTGAGCAGGGTCCAATTTCATGGCTCTGATTACTGCTGAATTCTGTGCTTACTATACAGTCTTTTGAATTATGATTCTTACCTAATATGACATCATACTTCTCAATACTTTTCCCATAAAAAATATTTTGAAATACCCATTATAAGTTGTTCAGATACAATAGAAGCACCCAAACCTATATGAAATCACTTCACTGATAAATGCAAAAAATTCAGTCAAAGAATGACATCTGAGTTGACTGCCAAATGCAACAGATTACAACAACTATTACCATTTGGTGCATATTGTTGCATTTAGCATGGTTAGGGTTAAGGCCAACCAATAGACAATGTGCTTCACAGGACGCCGTAAGCGCGGAATGCTGAGCCATGAAATTGGACCAAGCTCTTATAGAGTTAACAATAACAGTAGTCACATTTCCTGATTGATACTTCAAGTTCAAATGCATTCAATTTTTAGCTATTATACAGCAAACATGTAGTTGATAAATTTCTTAAGTTTTAACCATCTAGTAGAATCTAGTACTTACTACTACATGTACTACTACTTAGTTTAGTATCTATGATAATGACAAACAAATATACAATTCCTAACATTTGACACACAAACTATCCTGAGAACTTACATACCCTTCCTGTTTCATCAATAATCTGTTCCACCCTGGCCATGAATGCACATGAATATAACGGTCTTTTTACCAATACAAAGAATTGAACATAAACTCAGTGTGGCTTTGTTCATCGCCCGGGGCCAGGTGGTGCAGTCTACATATAAAGGCCAAAAGATCACCTTGTTTACATTGTCAGGAAATGCCAACAGAGGGCGCTAGAGCATCCGACCGCAAAATGCTTCGTACACACTCGCACACGCTGACATTAAAAAGCAGCAGCCCGTCTTGCATTCATAATTTTGTATGTTTTTTGAAACCCTCCTTTTGTATATAAGTACGATCGAATAACACAAACAATGTAGGATGTTGAAAACATAAATATTTACTGTCATACCATGTTGAATATTATAAAATCATGCACATTAGAGATTAATTCTGATCAATTTAACTTGTTATTTTGTACCACTGTTGATTTGTTTTGGGGGGCTAGCCGCGTTCTCAACCTTCCGATTTTCAAATTGATTGGACATCACCTACTTGAGGCTGAACCAATTTAAAGTACTTACCTTGGAATCATAAAGAACCCTCGCTTTTGTAGGATCGGGTTCGAAGCATAAAACATGTTCCCCAACATCAAATTCTGCGGGTTTTAGACCCCTCGTCGCAATCACCGACGTCGCCATACTGGTCTTTAAAAAAATACTATTTAAATATCTGGCACCCAGTACTTTGATGTTGAGTAGAAAGTATTGAATAAGTACCAGACTAACAGACGCACGCTGAAAAAAAATCAATAACTAACGGGAGAGGGCGCTATTTAAAAATGAAATGCCTCAAATTTGAGGAAAGGCATCAGTAGCACCCTACTAGTACTAGCAGAGCAGACGACAGTGTTGTGTGCTTTATTTCTCCAAATGTAAGTAGGCAGTCCAAATGCAAAATTTGGGCACATTTTTGCGCATCCATTTGTAAACACCAATGTTGACAATGTTTTAGTCTTTTTTTTTTAGCTATGGTAATCTGGCTCAACTTAGTAAATTTCAGACAAATTTTTGCAGACGACATGGATGGATGACGTCACATGTGTCTTCTTCCAAAATTGGAGGGAGGAAGCAAAGTCAACCAAGATTTGTCTGTGTAGTCAGTTTAGTTACAGAGTACCCATCACAATCTGTGAGGCTTTGCAATTGCTGCCCCGAAACAGACATTCTGAGGTGGACTGACTGACACTGACCAAGGAGGACACTGACAGAGGCATACACTACAGAACTCGGACAGAAGTCGGACTACCAACCAAGGATCACATTGACCTGCTGGGTGGGGATGGAACTGGGATAGCCCCAATTGTGTGGTCGAGCGATTCAGCTTGGCCATGTTCCATCCCAACTTGACAATCGTCCCAACTATAGTTGGGACTGGTCCCAACTTGAGTCGTTAAAGTTGGGGCGTCCCAACTAATTTTTAAAAACTATAGTTGGGATCGCCCACATAGCTCAACAGGATAACCGTGACCGATCATACGTGGATTGCTGTGTGACACTCCCTAAGATGGTATGATAGATCATGGTTTATTTCAAACCAGCGTCTCGGTACTACAAGTACATGAATGTAAAAACTGATGATGGCCCTTCTCTCGGAAAACCAAAATTCTAATTAAATTAAAATATTCTACTAGTATAAAGTGGTCTACATAAAGTATACTATTTATTGTTTTTAGTTTTTATTCATGGAGGGTGGTGATTTACTGTGATCCCAACTATAGTTGGGGTGCCCCAACTTTAACACTCAAGTTGGGACCAGTCCCAACTATAGTTGGGACGATTGTCAAGTTGAGGCGGAACAGCCACACAATACAAGTGGGGCTAGAACTTGGAGTGCTGGTGACACTCACTGACACTGTGACACTGACAGGGACACGACAGTAATTTTGACATACTTTTTGTCAATTTTTATAGAAAACTGTACTCTTCTTAATCTTCTTAAATAATATTACAAGTACTATTAGTCTGGAATATTTGGAAAAAAATCGACATCCGGTCACCACCTTTTTCATTCATTGTCATGATTGTTACCAAAAGCAATACATTATAATGAATAAAAAAGTGGTGGCTAGATATGGAAATTTTTCAGAACAAATGTTCCATTAATAATTTATGGACAAATTTACATATCCTAAGTACTGCCATTTTCTAAGGGATTTTTAAAATGAAAATGGATGTTTTGCTTTTCTTAATACTCCTCTTGTATGAGAAATTGGTACATGAAAACGTGCTAATTAATACCCTTTAAAAAAGAAAATTCAAGCAACCATTTAATCGTGTGGCTGGAACTCTCGCGCACCGATGTCTAAACTAGGAACTACATGTAAAATGGAATTAGCAACTAGCGAGTAGTGTTGTCAAGACCACCATGCGCACAGTAGACCCTCAAATTGCTTATATTCCTGTTTTGTACACTTTATTTCAAAGTACCTATTCCTCTCTGTATTCATTCTGTTAATCTTTCTGGTCAAAATCTTTGACAGCAAAATATTGATTTATAAGCATTTTCAACAAATAATTGTAGTTTTATATGATTGTTGAACAAGTCAACTGTCAGACATCTCATTGAGACAAGTTGTCCATTTTCTTTCAAGCAACTTAAAAGACATTTCATCTTAATGAGTGTGGCTACCCTTCATGTATAAACCATGAGAGAAGTTTTTATGCACATGACGTCACTTGAGTAGGGCGCTCTTGCTTAAAGGTCAAAAGGAGGTTGTTCATCTTAGGCCAATCCTGTGTGCTGCGCATTTCTATCCTTTCATCTTTGTCTTACCTCTAAGATGGTGACTGGATGACGACGTCAATTGATGCAAAAGGTCTACAAACTTATGGTGTACTAAGCTACACCATGTATAATCTTGGTTGAGTTATTTAAATGACTGTACAGACAACTTTTTACAAGTGTTAGCCAAAGATTTGCCACTCAAAAAAGTACTGGGTTATATAGTGGCAACACAAACTGAGGGATGGGGGAGGGGTGGGGGCGGGCCTACATGGTATTTGTAATCCAACCTAATTTGTCGAGCTGAGCACGAGAAATCGTCTGGGCCGCTGCCTTGCACTATCAGTCTATCATACATCAATTTCATGATCAGACATTTGCCTTTTGGGCTTCATGGAATTGAGCTGCCCAGGCTGCCCAGTCCCACCAAGCTGTGGTTTGCATTCAGAACAATGTTCTTTAACATGCCCTTCCCCCCAAATTGATGTTTGTTCCTTCTTCCCCCTTCCTTCCCCTCCCCAACTAATGTCCATGCCCCCCCCACCCCCATTGAATACGTGCAGGACTTGCAATTTTTTGTCTGAACAAAGGAATTGCCCAATGATGTACACTCTACATGGGGTTCTCTATCAAAAATGCATTGATCACATTTCTCCGAAGGTACATCAAACTTGGTTCTGGTTGAAATCTACCCTCACATTGTACTTTTAAGTTGACAAATAACACAAGAAATGATTGAGGTCACACAAACACAATCATTGGAATACTGTTTATTTATGTACGCTTGGTTTATTAAGAAGTACCTGCCTGGAGCTCTTGCATGTTTACAGATAGAGTCCGAGCAATAGATAGCAAAGTACCCTTACATTGACTGCAACGTTTGTGTACATCAAACCAGACTGGACTTCCTACAGGCATAAGTACAAGTATAGAGCTACATGAAAGAAAAACTAACTTGTACATGTACGTAACTATGTCAGTGACAATTTTGATCAAATTTTGTATAATTGTAACAAATGTCTTTATCATGGCTCGCAAAATGCAAAAGATAGCATGTTTCAATAGCCCTAGAATGCTCAAAGACAACATTTTTGTAATTTAGGTGAAAAGGTGAAAAACACAGGTATTGGTAAGCAGGTTTTTAAAACATCAAACATTTTGCTCACATAGGCCTACATACATGTACACATAGGGATAATTATTTTGGGGTCAACACTGTAACATGCATTCAGAATTACATATTAAATATTTCCAAATAGACAGATTTGTGTTGTCACAAAACCACTGTTTGCCCCAGGGAACAGAAACAAAAAATTGGCTGGAATGTAGGCCTTATGATTTGTGTTTGAAGGGGCAAGGCCCCCAAGGTGCTTTCTCCTTGGTAAACGGGCACCTCTTTGAGAAAATTGTGAATTTCTGCTGCCAGAACACTTCAAGGGGCACCAAGGTGATAACTAGGGGCAGGGACAATGGAGGCAATTTGCTTCTGTTGCCTCTGTGAGGTTCAGGCCTAAAAGGATCTATCAATTCACAATGTTGTCTAGGAAATCTAGGAAATTGGCATCAGAGACCACAGACAGAGACCATGATTTTGTTAATTAATACTTGATCCTGCATTGACATTAAATTAGCTCTCAGGTTTGGACAAGGATGGCTTGTTGTCACTTAAGACACTCGGTGACTTTACTATCGGCTATATCAGAGTCACTCCCATTTATAAGTCAGGTCTCAATTTTCACAGAACTTCTTTAAGTTACAAAAAGTAGCTAAGCACAAAAAACAATCAGTTATGCGTACAAATGAATAAGGTTGCCCCTTCTAATCAATGGGGGTACTTCAGACAAAATAATGTTTGTGATTGTTTACCACATCATGTATCGTTACCATCTTTATACAAGTGCGCTTTCAGATACAAATTACACACATTTTTTTCGGGGTCATTACCAAACTAGACCCTACCCTAACTCTATGAAATTGTGCCCACGGATACACATTCCAGGTCAAAGAATGTACAATTCTCAAAGTTTGAGAATGCACAATGTGTATAAGTGTGAAGCCACAGCAGCAATGGCAGCTATATATTGTTGTACTGCTGCCACCAAGTGTCTCCATTAGGAGACAGTACTATGCAAAAAGGTAAACAATGTCAAGTGGGTAATGGAGCTCGTCATCTCTTGTGCACGTGACATCACTGTCTGAGTAAACTCTTGATGACAGTCTTCTGTGCCTTCATAAGGGCCAGCTTGATGGGCTGTCCTTGTTTGTATTGAGGTTATGTACGTAGGCATATTTTCTGTGACTTTTTATCCTGTGCAATGAGACTACTTTTTGTATACAGTATAGTGTTCTTCAAGAAATGGTCGAATAATAATAATTTTAATCATCATTTATCCTTCGGCTGCTGCCAAGATTGAGTCCATACATGCCATAATGTCTCACCAGGCATCACAGCCACTAGAAGGGCAATGACGGCGGTGTTGTGGCCGCCATGAAATTCCAGGCCTGCACAATGTCTCACAGGGCATGTCTGTCGGTCTTCGGGAAGGCTAATCAATTCTGTTCTTGTTGTGTGTCCCTGGCAGCAGCATTCAAATTGTTCATTGTTTTATGGTCTTCTTCCTCTGTTGGAATAACAGTGATAAATGCAAGGAGGGGCATAATAGTGAAACTAAAAGATACGTTTTGCATCATGCTATTATTAATTTGGTCTAACACCTCAAAATTCTGAAATTTCACTGAATACTGGAACTTCTTTTTTAGAAATAATGTTACGTTACTGTTGGATCAATCAGTTACAGTTAAGGCTTGCATGTTCTAAAGATAAATATTTGTAATGAAATCTTGCATGCTTTTGGTAATTAAGGGATGTTCATATTGCAAGCAGTTAGCCAAGTGTAATACTGACTGTAAACATCCCAACAAATGTGTAATCTGTGACATAACTACATGACCCAGACAAGGAATGGTGTAACTATTATAAATGTGGTAAGAGTAGTTAGCATCTTGTGAAATTTATTTTGTCTGATGCTGCCCCTGTTAATTAGAAATCAATAAAAGTATGTTGAAAAGTTTGAACGCGAATGTGACTTTTAGAAGTTTTTGAGTACAGTTTGAATGGTGCTCTCAATATAGCCAGAGATGCAGTTGGTAACCACTGTCATCTCGCTAAATGTGGATGGATTTGAAGTTCCTGATGAAAATACTGTGACAGTTTTTTTGCTGTTTTCTCAACTGTACAATGTATTTAACAAAATGTAAACCATGGATAAGTGGACAAACAGAAACAATATTTCCAATGTATGTACATTTATATTTAAGATGTGACATTAGTTTGTGATTTGACATCAGTTTCAGTGATGGATAATGAGTTGTATGATGACGACAGTAACGGCCCTCCTGAAGATGAGGTTGTCCTTCAGTCCAACACTCAATCTGAGGTGCAGCTCTGCGTTCAGAGGATGCTTGGCCAGCAGCTAGACACTGACATTTCGCTAGAGCAGTATGTTAATTTTACACTGAACTTCTTTTATAATAATTTCCACCTTTCGCTCTTTCTTAGTATTGCCGATTGCCTGATTAGTGCAGTTTGTCAGTTAGACTTTTTGAGATATGGTGGAAAGTATAGAAGAGCACTGTTTGGTTTTGGTGTATTAAACCAATCAGCTGATGTTGTAATGACAATAATCTTCGTTGCGCCATTTTGGGAGTCAGTCCTCATAGTCAAATTTTAGGAACCGTAGCGTTTACAATGCTTACCACAGTTTGTACGTGCAATTTGACTTCTGAAATAGTGAGCCTGACAGAGAGAGAGAGCTAATAATAATGAAAATAATGAAAACTTATAAAGCGCACAAATCCATCAAAGTGCTCATGGCGCTAAA
>CM021536.1:12109892-12123376 GCA_010994315.2 Pisaster ochraceus | reverse complement strand
TCCCACCATGCAAAGTTTCAAATCCTACTTCAGCTAGGCCGCGCTTATCGGAGATGTGGAATTGTTCAATTTTGTTTCTTTCTTTTGCATTTCAGGGTTCACATATGTATATTGTACATGTACATTTCATTGTACAACTTATACATGTATGCATGCTTGCATTTTCTTCTTGTTTTTACATGTTGAACCTAAAGCTTCACTTTCTCTGATGAAACTTATTGCCTTGTTGTTGTTTTCTTTTATGTGCAACTTAAACTGAAATTCATTAACAAACTCAATTTAAGAAAAAAAGGGGGGGGGGAAGAACATACTTTTATAAGTTTAATTTTGAAATTATTTGTGTACTTAATGTATAGTTGTACCCCATCCTGTTACTGGCAGTTCATCGCTGTTAGTTGGTGATAACAAAATTATTGAACAAAAATAAAGTATTTTCTACCCAACGTGCATGACTCAAAAGACTCCACATAGAACTACTGGAACTAAACCTGGCGCACCAATCCATGAATAAAATATTAATACTGTACTTAGTTAATGAAAAACCTGCACAATTGACTGACAACATTAGTCTCTCAAAGGTCTTTGGTCTTTGTATTATCAATCAATTGAGTTTTTTTTTATTGTTTATGAAGCGTGCTGGTAACATTTTGATGTATTCTACACAAGGTGCAATTTACTTTCAATTAAAAAGTACAAAGTGCACACATTTCTTAGTAAACGTCAACATCAGACATGTATTAATCTCTATTTTTAGCTCAGGAAGTCCTGATGAATGACAGAGGGTATTGTAAAATAAACCAATAATGGATATAATAATAACCAGTTTGTACAAATGATCATCTCCAGTACCAATTAAGCAGCCTTCGTTGCACAGCACCTTTGGGAATCAGCAAAGATTCAGTTTCATTTGAAAATGTATGTTTTAAATATATTTGGATATTGTGGGTCTACCTACTTATTGAAACTTAGAAAATAGAATTAGCTTTTGCAAACTGGTATTTAATGCACAAAATTGTTAATGGCCTGACATTTTGACCCAAGCAGAGTCTTTTTTGAAGGCTAAACAAACGAATTATTGAAAATTACTTCACTACCTAAGATCTGTCTGAATTTGTCTAAATTAAATTTCTTGGTGTATCATTTTACCTGCCTGTGTTAATGTTGATAATTATTCTAGCCAACCAAGCGTGGCAGCTTCCTTGCCGATCCCATTGCCAGGAAAAAGCGTCTGACGGAAGTGGAAGGGAAAATCCAGCAAAGACAAAAAGCCCTTGGCCTGACCTCAGAGGAGTACCCCACTGAGCAGCAGGAGGAGTCTAAGGATGCGGTAGGGTGGCAACAGTGTAGAGAAAATCACCCCACCTCCTCAAGACTTCTTGTCAGGCATCCTACCACACTAGGTGAGAAACTAATTGGAAACAATAACAAAAGAGCCTGGATGCTTCATGCAGGCTCTTGAGGTGACTAGCCTCCATCATGTCCATGTGCTAGGTTATTGCCTCCTTGAAATGTGGTTGTAAAAGTTGACATAGATTTCCTCCACATAAGTACCCTTTAAAGGTATTTTACAGGGCTGGTAGAGCTGACAGTTGCAGACATTTTTCACGTTTTGTGTGAGTAACCATTCACATGAAATAACAAATCTGTGGAAATTTGGATTTAATCCGCTATGTGAGTCAGGAGAAAAAAAGAGAGAAAAACCGTGCACAAGTTTCAGCATGTAGTTACATTTCTCCTTAATTTTGGTTGTAACTACCAAAATCAGCTGTTGCATTTTTTAGGTTTCAGATACAATTTTCTCGAACATGAATTCATTTCAGAGGGGAATAATTTCACAGAGAAAATGGTTCTAGTATGAACTTCATAATCAGTCAGCTTTCAGACTAAAATTAAACAAAGATGTCTTTCAACCTTACCAATCCTGTTTCATACCTTTAACAGTGAAGAAACTGCATTGCTGTTATATGAACGAAATGTTAGACATTTATTATATTGACCCATTCAGTGCGGATCACTTGCAGTGACTTTGCCATGCTCACCATTTTGGGAGACAACAGGTGAGAGTAAATGCTACGTCGCCTAAAATTCGCACTACAATGCAATCATAGAGATCCATGTATAGTACACAGGGACATTGACTTTCAAAATGGCGCAACCAACATTTTTTAATACTAAGGTCGGTTGAATTTGGTCAATATAGGCAATTTTTTAATTTATGCATCATCAAGAGGTCCCTTTTTTCATAATTTTCATCCTTTTAGGTTTGGGGCTCGCTTACTTTGAACCATGCATTTAATGTTCTCAACTCACTGGAGAGCACCCAACATGAAACAGCTAAAGAAGATCCTTGTTTACACCTAGGTGAAGAGAAGCAAATTATGATTCAATGTCTTTCTCAAGAAAACAACACTTCTTGACTTGATGTTAACCCAAAGTCTGATCTCACAGGCCTGGAATTATACGGAGGCCATGGATGCCATGGCCTCTGTTACCCCTGGTCTTGGCCTTAGTGCCCCTTTAAAAGTTTCCCATTGACTTTAAGTTTTTCCAATGGAAGTGCCCTTTGCAAAATGAAGATGGCAATGCCCTCTCAAAGATGAAATTCCATGCCTGGTCTCAACCACCAGAGCCTGGTGTATTAGACCCTACAGTCATAGTAACCACACAAAATGAGTAATTTTGTTCATAATACTACGAAAAAGAGAGAACATGACTTGACAATCATGTAGTCTATTCATATCTAAGAGCTAAGTTACATGTGAAACATTCTAAGGAAAATTCAATGAATAATGCTGCCACAAGATAATCATTTTGGCACCCTCATCACCCAGACAAATTTGTGGCCTTGTAACAACCCTGCCATAATGGTAGACTCTCCTGGACAATAAGGACACCACAGCTGAGTCCCACTCTGCTTGTGATAACCTGAGTATTCCGATTCTGGGTCGATGTGCGGTCAAGGTACTTGCGACTCAGTGCTCTGGGGCTTTCCAACACCATGTCGAATGCAAGAAACATAACTGTAATTACTTAACCAGCCAGGAGTAAAACACGTGGCTGATTTCTGCGTCTGATTAATTAGCAGTTTGAACGCCTAGGCAGCTCAGGGCTACTTCCAGAAGAAGATGAGTGTGTTTAAAGGGATCATGCTCTCACACGAAAATGTGATCATTCAAAGTTAGGTTGGCTCAGTGGTTTTCCCCCCAATCTTTCACCTCTGTGGACCCCAATTTGAACCTCGCCTCAAACTTGAGCCTTGCGTGTCGTTGCGTCAGTGCAACGAGATCGTAACTCCAGTTTCGGCTGTCTTGCGTAAACCACTTTTTAAGGTTTGGTGATGTTTAAAAACAACCCCTGGTTGTTAGTCCACTTGTACATAGGAATTTATGAAGACTTTAATAATAACCTTTAAAACAAGTTTTATGCCTTATCTACCATGATCATTATAGCTCCATGGTTGCACGGACACTGCATGCCATTTTAGAGTGGTCAAAAGTTTGTAACTTGGAGTTACGACTTTGTTGTGCAAACCAGCAAGGGGGAATGACGTCATATTTCTCAGTGCAACAAGGTCCTATGTGTTAGATACGACTTTGTTGGAACCCTTTAACAAACTATGATGTCATTTATTGGTAATGACCTGAATTTGTTTAATTACTTTTTGGTCAAACTTGTAACCTTTACAGTTTATTCAGACAAAAATAAAGCTCCTTTTATGTATATTCTGACTCAATTTCGCTTAAAATGTGTTACACAACCTGTGCACTGACACAGACAATATGTAGGTTAATTGGGTTTTCAGTACCTACCTGATTGTGTGGGTTTTCCCCATTGGGGTTTTCCTCCCACATCTAAAATGATGAAACTTATTGCCTTGTTGTTTTTCCTTTTTTGTGCGACTTTAACTTAAATTTATTAACAAACTATTTTAAAGAAAAAAAAAGGGGGAAGAAGAACATACTTGTATAACTTTAACTTTGAAATTAACTTTGTGAGTGTAACTTCAGATGTACTTATGAATACTTGTAACCCCATCCTGTTACTGGCAGTTTATCGCTGTTGGTTGGTGATATGGTTGGTGATATGGTTTGATATGATTGGTGCATGACTCAAAAGACATAGAACTACTGGACCTAAACCTGGCACACCAATCCATGAATAAAATATGAATACTGTACTTAGTTAATGAAAAACATGCAAAATTGACTAACAACATTAGTCCTCAAAGGTCTTTGGTGTTTGTATTATCAATCAATTGAGGTTTTTAAAGGTTTTTTTTTAATGATGAGGTGGTCATCAAAAGAAATTGCTATTTCAAAAGCATGCTGGTGACATTTGATGTATTCTACACATGGTCCAATTCATTTTCAATTAAAAAGTACAAAGTGCACAAATGTCTCAGTAAACGTCAACATCAGACATGTATTAATCTCTATTTTTAGCCCAGGAAGTCCTGATGAATGACAGAGGGTATTGTAAAATAAACCAATAATGGATATAATAATAACCAGTTTGTACAAATGATCATCTCCGGTACCAATTAAGCAGCCTTCTTTGCACAGCACCTTTGGGAATCAGTGTGGATCACTTCTGTTAAAAATTCAGTTTTATTTGAAAATGTATGTTTTAAATATATTTGGATATATGTGGGTCTACCTACTTATTGAAATCTAGAAAGTAGAATTAGCTGTTGCAAACTGGTATTTAACATTTAACATTTCTTCATTGTATCCTGTCCATCCTGTTATTAACGCTAATTGGATGTGTAATTAAATAAGTAAATCATGTCTGCATTAGTTGCTTTCAAAATGTTGAGAATATTTGAAGTGTATACTCTGAAAAAGAAAAAACCATTGTCATTGCTCTGTGCCAGTTGTGTTGAACAAAGATACTTCAAAACTAGAAAATTTGAATTAATGCCCTCTTTCAAGTAACAGTCCTCTGAAGTGTTCATAAATTTCCAATTGCAAATTTTTAAATCACAACATTTCCAAATGCTACTCCCTGATGTATGTTTTTGGCCTGCTTTTACAAATTCACCTTAAATTGCAAAATGTGTACTAAAGTTGGACTTATAAACATCCAAACAAAGATTTGGAGAATACAGCTTTTCTCATGTTTGAGTAGATTTAGTGACAGGTTACAAAAGTGACGTGCAGTGGCTGAATGAATTACTTTGGCTTTGGCTATGGCTGGAGCACAGAAAAGTCCTACTCTTCAACATTGTCATTGCGGCCAATAGCCATAGCCGACACAGACCTTAACAAATAGATATAGTCACTCCTAAGGATAGCAGGGTCCAATATCAGGCAATGCTTCCTGTAAGTGAAAAATCAGTGCTTACCCAGAAAAATCAGCGCTTAACAATTAAGTATTATGAATGAATTTTTGCTTGTGGAAGTATTACATGTATCAATTTATTGCTATCAATGAGAGGACTTTCCTTTGTCCCTCTAACTTAACACTCTTCAAAAAGTGAGGACATAAAAATACAAAGGATTTCAATGTGAGGACAGCATTGTTCCTTTGTGCTACTGGCCCCTCCCTTCTGATAATACCATGCCAAACTTCATTACTTTTGCTTACATAGCTAGCCCAGAAATGTGGCGCTTACCCTGCAAGCAAAGAATGATGACAGTAAGTGCAGAATTCCAAGGTAGGCAGAGCTATGAAATTGGACCCAGGTTTAAAATGAGTAGTTTTGCCAATGTTAATATAGTGGTTTTGAATCACTTTGTTCAGGTCTTGCCTACATCCACCCCGATGATCCCATCAACCACCTAGACGATATTGCTGCCGGCTTGTTTGGGAAGAGTAAAGATAAACAAGGTGAAGATGTTTCTGCAAGTGCAGAAAATGCCACATCCCCTGTGTGGGGGTCCACCGGAGAGTTGAGTACAGGTTGCTGTGGTGATAAATGTCGCTCAGGAGAGATGGTTTTGACTCACAGCAAGGGATTCCTCAAAGAGACATTAGGAGATGCACATCATGGGGGATTAAGCCAAGGATGTTCGTCAATGTCTGAGGGGAAATCACGGAGGCAGGACTCTGTCCTAACAAGTTTTACCGAAACCGATTCACGCGGCAGCGGCAGTAGCGAGATCAGAAATCTCACTAATACCCCTCATGTGGGATCATCCCCCGAGGGCAAATCCAAAATGGAGATTTCAAATCATGCCGTGGGGAATTTCAGTACGGGACTGGAATCACAGTCAGGTGACCCTAGAGTACCGAGAACATGCTGCGGTGGGCAGAGCATGGATAATGAGCCTCGCAGACTTGCTGGCATGGTCATACCTTTGTCACGAAAGGAACTCCTGAAGCACAGACTGACGAAGGATGACATTTGCAAGATGGAGAGATTCAAGGAATATTCCACTGGCCAACCCAGCAAGGTAGTCACTATTTAGAACCCGATCATCTATAAGCTGCTTAAGATTATCCGATTCCCTTAATTGCCATCTAAACTTTAATAATTGTGTACTAAATAATACCCTAAAGACTTCAGTGAAATTACTTTGCTTCATTGTAAGTAAGGGGGTTATCTTTCTACGTACACATTACATATACCCATCTATTCTTCAAATTCTACAACATCTATGTTTGCATCAAGTTTTTGCCGATCCATGTTTTTATTAGGCCTCTGCAACTGTGGAAAATAAAGGCAAATCTAAGCAATGAGGCCGTGACGTTAACAGAATACTGTAAACGAAACCTGCAAAGTGAAAAAAATAGAAGGCATGACATTTTTCATTAAAGGTATGATACATGGCAGCTAAGAATAACACAAAAATAAAGCAATGTTAAATCTGAGACCTTGAATTTTGTCTTTGAGAGCAAGGCCATTTCTGTTTTGAAAAGGGCACTTCCATTGGAAAATCTTAACATTTATTTGAAACTTTTATGAGGGGCACCAAGGCCAAGCCCAGGGGTCATTAGCTCAGTGTAATTCTAGGCCTGAATCTTTCCTTTTTTATAAGCTGGATGTCAGAATCAATTGTACTGAAATAATGCTGTCAGAAATACTCTTATGTGTGAAAAAAATAACCCTCTTATTTGCAATTAGTTATTTCGCCCGAATAAAATTATAAGGTCATATATCATGAACAAATTGTACAAAAAGAACCTAGGGCCTTTTCCTAACCTTAGCTTAGGCTCCAGGTCTGGCTTGGGCTCCGTCATCAGTTGTGGAGCAATGTACATTTTGTGCAGTGTTTCCAACTTAAAACAGAGCCCAGAGCAGGAGCCCAAGCCAAGGTTTGGAAAAAGCCCCAATTGTCTTTCTGCGTTCTCTTATAAACTTGACCAGCCAATTTGATGAGATTTTTTTCAGGTTGGTTGTGTGTGTTATGGTCTTGCACGCTGCTTTGCAGGGAGCTATGGTTGAGACATTCATGAATTAAGAAGCAAGAAATCCAAGGTTTCCATTTAAATTGATTGCTTTCAGGATGAAATGTAACAAACAAATGGGTTGAACATCGTTAATGAGTTTGACAGCAAGCCATAGATACAATATAAATTGGTGACTATCGATTTAGTAGTCAGAAAGTGCAAAAACAAAATATGACGAAACTCTGCCAGAGCAATCAGGCAAGAGAGACATCGTAGTCCACCCGGAAACTTAGTTCTAACTATTAAGATAAGGTTTTGAAATTGAGAGCAACCCTTTCTTTACTCCGATTTTCATGGAAAAGAGCAAGTAAATCAATGCAAGATGCAGCAGTAATGCAGCAACGGATGACTTTAGGGCGTGCAGTTTATTTGACCAAAACGAATTCATGTTTTCTCAGTTGTAGAAATGGTACAAAGTGTGGTAAGCTGTGCTCAGTAACTCCAGTTTTCTACGGCCGGCGCATTATTTTGATCTAATCTTTCACACTGGATGATAACGTCTCTGTGAACCGAAGCAGAAACCACAATAGTCTTATTTTCACAGCACCTTCTCGGCTGAAACCTCTGCGCAATTATTGGCATTGAAGACTCTGGAATTGAGCGTTGTAGCCGGAGGGTATGGAGTCGCGGGATTGCGAATAAAGATGGTTTAATGTATCAGTGACTGACAAAATATTGAAGTAGCGTTTCCATGGAAGCTTTAGGTTCTCGTTGGCAATTTGGATAGCTTCTCTTCAGTGGGCTTCTTGAGGAGTAAATAGCTGTACGGACGGAGTTGATTCAATTTACTATTCGTTACTCCGTCTGTCTTGTACAAGCCCTGAGATCCATTTGTTATAGAGCACAGTGCTGCCAGTAAACTACACAACTACATGCTAATCGAACAAAACCAGAAAATTGGAAAAATGAAAGGGGTGCACAACATTGGCTAGATTGAAAAAATAAATCTTTACAGATTTGCACATAACTTACATGATATAAAGATGGTCATGGTAGGAACACCCTTTGAAATATTTTTGCCCGAAATGTTATAGTTTTTGAGAAATAAGTAAAACAATAATTTTTTCTCCTGAGACCAAAACTTGTTGTTACAAAACTGTTAGAAAACATAAAACGTTTTTTTTTCCACTTTTTTTTCCTGACTCAAATAACCCATTGAGCCTTAATTTTCACAGATTCGTTATTTCACGTAACTGATGGGTCACATAAGTTGTGGATAATGGTCTATGAAAATCACCAATGTTGTGTGCTCTAAACAGTATTTAAAAAAAGAAAGAAAAACAAAGCAATATTGTTGTACACTTTATAATTTGAAGTGGACAAATGTCCAACAACATATTATTGCTAAGCAAGAAGAACATTGAGATAGCAGTGTTTATCTTTCTTAGCTAAACTGATTATATGACAAAAAAACAACAACCATCATTTGTGGTGAATTGCAGAGAATCTCAATTTAAGAGATTAAATATACTTGTGGTACTTTTGCGCTTATCTAGAAATACATTTGGCATAAAAGATAGTTGTAAGATAATCAGTCAAATTAAAGTAATCATTATTATTTTAGGTTGTCAATTTAGACCTCACCTAGAGTGGCCCTTTGGCCTTGTGTTTGGCAGTGTCTCTTAATTATTGTTATAAATATTATGATGTTTTTTTGGGGGGAATGCCACGATTTACATGAAAAATAAAGATCACATTGTATGTCCACTCCAGGTAACTCAGATGCATTATGATTACTAAAAAATGTCTTGTTGCGTTTGATTGTAGGTGCTGTTCTTGAAGAACCTAGCTGCTAAAGTCACCGAAGAGGACCTAGCGTCTGTCTTTATGAGCTTCCAGCATCAGGACAAGCCGAAAATTGTCTTTAAACTCCTGAAGGGAAGGATGAAGGGGCAGGCTTTCGTGACCTTTGCAGGTAATGCTTTGAGTGTTGCATTATTTAGTTTTGCTTGGAGAAGGTTTATATCATGTTGTAGGGGGGGGGTAGTCTGTTGCATTGTAGACAAATAGCTTTTTCAATCTAAAAAAAACAGGACCAATCCTTCAAGGGAAGTATCTTTGTCTGAAATGCTGTCAAAGTTGAGAAAATAGCATTCGAATCCCCAAATCATCATCATCATGAGTGGGCTGCACAGTAGGTGGAAACAAGCTTTCCCCCATCATATCCTGTCTTGTGCTTGTCTCCTGATCTTCAGCGGGGAGGGCACAATATCCGGTGACACTAATCTTGCTGCTTATTTTGATTGCCGCAATCAAAATTGGCCCTATATAAACGTGCACCAACAATTATTGCTGTTTTAACAGTCTCTCCTTGAATGTCACTGTCGACTTGTTAAATACAAAATTTGTTACACTAAACTTTGGCAAAAAAATGTCTGGTATATCTTTTTATATAAAGAAATTGAGAAAGAATCAATTGACTAAAAACAGTTGAAACATGTTTTGTGAGTTGACTGAAAAACACTTTGTGTGACTCTGCAGGCATAAAATGTGTTTGATTCAACATAGATAAAAAAGCTTTTTGGTTTAAAAATATCTTTTAGATTGTCTCTAAGATTGATTTCACTGCAAAATGAAATATATTGATTTGTGCTTTGACTGAAATGAAAAGATGTTGTGTAACTGTAAATGTTGTTTTGGTTTTACCCATACACGGATGTGTGTAAGGCACTGTATACTCGGTACTTTCCCGAGTGCTGATGGGATTCCTACCCAGTCTAGTGCAAATTTCTTACCACTAGACCACTGAGATTGCCCGGTGGCTAGAGGATGTTCGAATCCTGTATTTGAGCAGCGGATACTGCAACAATTTAATAGATGTAAATATGTTGGAAAAGCCTTTGATTTGAGGTGGCCAAAATCTAATCGATGTAATAATAGCCTTGGGGAGAAAGAAACTGGTCTCTTGCCGTTTGGCAAGCTTGATGGTAGAGTGATTAAGACATCTGCTCTGTAATGGGGGGGTCGTGGGTTAGAATCCCACCTGCGTAGCCTGTGGCTATACTCTTATCACACACCGGTGATGGGGAGAAACCATAATCATAAATAAAGTCCTCAACTTATGGATTGCCTCTGGATGAGATCAAATGTACTCTTGTTGTAATTAAAGTGTGTTTAAATCCTCAGTGTTTCTTCACCTCAAACACCATGGCTTTTTATTTGTTCAGATGCAGAGACAGCGAGCGAGGCACTATCACATGTCAATGGTTATCCATTGAGAGGGAAGCCAGTGATCATACAGTATGGAAAGCAAAGGTGATAGGGGAGGGAACCGGTGACTCAATTGCATTCAACATCAAGACTTCCATACAGAAAGGTACACATGTACTTAATTGTTTTGTTTTGTTTTTTCCATGCACATTCTTTTTACTGCTCTTACTCTGGCATTGGCTTACTATACTCTTTGGTTTGCAATAAATAGGGCATGAACATTACATGGATTGAGATCATTGTACCGTTGTACTGGGTTGATTTCAGATGACAGAATGGACTGATTGATGCAAACTATAGCTCAAGATGTGCCAAGTACCTCCCCAAAAATTAGACGCTACTTGCCACAAATTCCTAGAAATTTGCCACTGGACTGGATTGCCCACTTCCTCAGTTTCCCACATAGTAATTGAGAGTCAGGTTATTGTGGAGGGATAAATCTGTGAACGTTTCCTTCACTTGAAGGTTTACCATAAATTATTTAGAAGGAGGTCACACTTTAACAGTTTCATTAATGAAAAACCCATCGCTGATACCTTTCAAACAGTATTCTGTTTCTGATAGCCTTTGTAACATTCATTTAGAAGTCAGCCAACCTGTTACATAATTGATATTTTCTAAACACATTTCTGACCTTTTTGAGTTGATTAGCTCCGTAAGAAACGAAATATCTGTTTTTAATGTGCAATCTGGGTGATTCTATGTCATGTGTTGACGAACTGGAACTCGCAATCCTATATTTTTTACAGAGGGATAAATTATATCATCGCGTACCCTGATAGTGCCAATTTTCCGTCCTTGTAATCAACCACACACGAATAATTGCACTCCTCTGGCCGATAACGAGATTTATGTGAGAGAACAGCCGCCCCCCCCCCCCGACCATCAGTTGCGCACATTTTAATGGATGAAGTCTTAAGGTGTGTGCTCGCCGAGCAGTGGGTGTGAATAAACCGGATACCCACCACAGCAAGTGGCCTGTGACAATCACCCCCACTCGAAGTGTCTCTTGTGACTACTTGAAGAGTTGCATACCAGCTGTTTAGTCTCCTATATTCATCAGCGCTAAAATGTGACTTCACCATAGAGAGGCTTGTATCATGGGGGAGGGCGGGGGATGGGGAACAAACTTGAGAAGGAGCAACATGCACTTCCCAACTCTAAAGAAGTTCACCATGGCATAGTATGATAAATAGGTATTGTAAAGGCAATTGGATTTTCCCGTAGCCTCGTAGAAATTTGTAGCAAATTATGAGTGAAATAGGAAAGGGCCAGTGGGTATTGAAGAGGCAAGAATTTTCCCCAGCCTTGTAGAAATTTGTAGAACTGCTAAAGGAAGTAGGAAAGGGGTGTTATTACAACCTATACACCCCAATAAAATTGCACCTTAAGTAAATAGCAGAGGGGTAATGTAGTGGCTGACCAGTTACCCCATCATCGTAGAGATGTGGATATATATGTAGGAGTAGCAGATGGTATATGTAGTAAAAGTGGTCTGTATACTGTTCCTTGATCTAACTCAATTGAAAAGTGCCATGAGATGTCAGATGGCACTAAATTATATATAAGCGCTGCAGTGTAAGATAAATAGATTTTAATGGTCATTCTGCAAAACAACTAGGATGCAGAGCCAAATTGTGTGTTTTCTCTAAACTGTTTTAGCAGAAAACAGTGAAGGTCAAAGAATATATTGACGACCTTTCATAATTCATCAAAATGCACAATAGATGCATGGGGACAAAGATTGTATCACATGTTGCAAAACAATTTTAATGATTTTTTTTCATATTGGATATGCCTTGTGTTTTCTAGAGATAACCGAGCTATTTCCTAGGGAAAATGTTCGCGTGCATGGTAAATTTATGCGCATGTTTTAGCACCCCTCTGAGATAGGTTCGTGTAGGCCGGAGTCATTATGCTGGACAGTGGACAATCTTGACCTGTTCAATTTCCTCCACAGTCACCCAAGGCATAATCTATTCATCGGATTGTAATCAATCATAAAGTCGGTCCTTTATGTGTTAAAGAGAGTGCTCTGAGGTTTCAGAGTGTAGCTCTTACGCCTTGTCCTGGTCCTATCACAAGAAGGATGGCTACTGACCTAAGCTAAACATAATACGAGTGTGAGCCTGTGGCGAGTCAAGCCACGACAAGTTAGCCTCCTCTGGCCTGCTTGACTGACCAGAAGTGTTTTTTTTTAATAACTAACTGACAGAAAGGACCATCATATTCAGCTTGTAGCTCCATGAGGGATGAGTGAATCTGATTAGTGTATAGCCAGTACTGTTAATTGGACTTTTGTGCCAAATTATTACATGTGGGATAACGTTTTTAACAGACTTTTCACATGATATTCAGGGCCAGTTTTCTAGATTTATTTAGCATAAAATATTATTAACACAAATTAATTTGCCATGCAGAATTAAGAAGGGAACCAGTTGTAGACAGTTTGCATCACATGACATTTTGGTGGGTTACCTGTTTTTGCTGAGCATACTTTTTTGGAGCTTAGCAAATAAGCAGCAGTGTTGAAGTTGGACTATCGACTGAAGCTCATGGCTGAGGAACAAAGGCCTTTGATTAACACATCGACATTCAGTATAGCTGCCTAAGATTGCATACTAACTATACCCAGGGAATTGAGAAAGAACAAGGAATGGTTCAAGTACGCCAAGTGACCATGATGTATAAGAACACATGCATGAGGGACTTGTTGAGATCCCAAGATAGTCAACCCATTCTAGCACTCCATGAACTTTATAAACCAGTAGCCAACAGAGATGACATGTTATTTTATGTGGCCGGAAACCTTTTCTTCAAAACAAGGGTTTTCCATGCTGAGTTGTTTTTTTGTTTGTTTATTTGTTGGGGTGTTGGGGTGT
>CM021536.1:12082772-12094524 GCA_010994315.2 Pisaster ochraceus | reverse complement strand
CCACGCTCCCATCGTTCCAATTCAAATTTCCCGCTAAACCACTGGACTTTTACAGCATTGACATGTCTTTGGTATAATTAAGCTCAACAGAATAAAACAACTTTCCTTGTATTGTTGCCGAGTTTTGAAAGATGAGTTTTCGTCACTATGGTTTCTTTTTTGAGTGGACAAAGTCAAGATATCAATAAGTGGCATATCATGTATAATGACAACACTTTCCAACATCAAGTCACGCTTGGGGCCGATTCACAACAGACGCCAGAAATCCTACACCCTGTCTGACTTATGATATAGAAAATTCTCACAGCATACTAAACCGCTCATCAAAACTGATGGGGCACCGTGTGCGTTAATTAATTTTGAGATTGCGTCACGATAAAGTCTTAAATTAAATCTTGATGACCCCGGCGCCTAGACGTCAAGCACAATTTACTTCCTGGTCACACAATATTTGCATAACTGATTGAGACGGATTTTCATTAGCCACGTTCTTACTGTCATTGATATGGTTTGATACGGTCAAAATAAACAAGTCTTCCATCTTTGAAAAGGTTACCGCAACACATTGTCAGCTTGACCACTTTAGAGATGATATTGATTGAAGCCGAAAATATCAAAACCGCTTTCGCATTGTCATTGATTTAGTTTGATACTGTCAAAATAAACAAACCCTCAAACTTTGAAAATCTTTCAAAGTTACCGCAACACAATGTCAGCTTTGCCACTCTAGAGGTGATCTTGATTGAATCTGCAATTATCGGGGGAAAAAGCGGCCGGTTTCGAAATGAAAGCTGACTGATTACACTTTTCATACCAGTACCACCACTCCTCAAGAAAAATATTTTCGTCTGAAATACTGTGGAATCAAGGTTATAGACCAAGCCCCATAAATAGATTTCATATTTCGCTTGTCACAGTCGAATTAAACACAAACAATCACTATACAAGAAACCGTTTCACGTTGTTTTCACACAAATATGATGAACTTTTCACGGATGAGTTGTACTGAAAAGTACACAATGTAAATGAATTTACTCCTCCAATGACCAATACTATGATTAACCTTCAAGTCCAAACGCGATTTATGTGAAGTTAACGAGCCGTCTAGCTCAACCATCAAGGAGTTGCTAACTGAACAAGCCTCCTTTTGGCTTCTAAAAATGCCCCCATATTGGTTTGCTCCGTATCCATTACATTATATTATTTTTATTTAATTACTTGATTTTTGTTTCCATTAAATATTTTTCTCATTCATTTATGATTGTCTTTGATTTAAATCATTGTTCTAAATTTGTTTATTATTCCCCTTTTTCATTTTTTTTTTTTAACCAATGCGGAAAATAAATTTGATTTGAATTGAAACTGAATTGAAATGAACAGGCCCACTTTGAGTCGTGATGACATAGTCTGGCTCTTTTATAATTAGGCTACAATAAGCTTCCATTGACGTCAAGGAATCAGATGACGGTCACACGACCATGTCCGATTCAAACGACTTCGGAGAGAACGCCGTTTAAAGAGACAGTATTTTAATTAAGCAGACAATGATGCTTAACCAGTTTTCTGCTTTTTAGCAAAAATGAGACGGATACCAGTCACAACTGTTCAATGTGACATGGTGTTTTGGCTGGTAACTTTAATCTGGTAAGGGTAATAATGTTGTGCTTAGCTACATTTTGTACTAAACAGCCCTGCCATAATGGTGGATACTTTTGGTACAGTTTTTACGCCCCCCCCCCCCCACACACACACTTTGTACACATTTTTCCTCAACAAATGATATGGAGGCATTGTAATTTCATTTAATAAAGATTCCAAAGCTGCTGCTGCCTACCAGTCGGGCATGACCTGTATTCTACATATACTCTACCCGGGTCATCAGAATTTACACTGTTTCCGGTACCAGGGGGCCTGACCCGTTTCTGACCTGGAAGGGATTTAGTCGGAATCTGCGTCAATTTGACACAGATTCCGACTGACCAAGAAATGGGACGGGCGCCATGCAGCCCAGAATCCGACTCAATTCTGACCCGGGAGTTATTTCAGAATGTAGACTGTGCCTCGGTGAGAATTAATTTGACAGGAAATAAAAGAAAAAAACTGAACCAGGATATTTGACCAATTCTATAGCATGTTTGATTACATCATTTTGACGAGTGGGGGGGGGGGGGACCCCGAAGATGGCAGTATACCGAAGCCGTGTCTGTATCAAGCGACTTTGAGTGCGGCTATCATGGCCGTTTGCTGCAATGACAACGTTGGCTAGTTGGACTTCTTGGCGTTCCGGTCATTAGAAGCCATTTATTCGGGCAGTGACAGTGCCAGGGTCTCTCTCACCAAACGTTTACTTTTCGTATTTTTTTATTTATTAAATGATATTTTACCATACAGCTAAGATTGCTCAACTTAAGGTTGATTTAAAGTGGTGGAATATTGTGTATATCTCCCAGGGTAGCTGCATACGTGTAGCGAGGCACGACGGTAAGAATGGTTTATAATCTCAACGAGCCGTATTCGGTACTTCCTTGCCCCCTGGGGGCAGCGTAGTCGGACACCGAGTGGCCCGAGCAGAATGACAGACGGTTTTACCCGTGACGGCATCCACCCGCACAAAATATCACATTAATGTTGCCGCGAACAGAAATATTCTCAAGTATGCCATCAGCCCGGCCGGCTTGCTGTGAGCTTCTTCAGCGGGCTCTGACTTTGTGAGGGCCATTTCATGAAAGTGAAATCAGGCACGGCGATACGTTGTCAAGGACTATAGCCTGGTTCTAGCACCTGCCATTCAAATATCATACGATTTATTTATAGATATAGTTCGGTTCCTTTAATATACACACATTATATATTTATATCTTGGGTATAAAACTATCGGTTTTCAGTTTAACAGAGATATATGGACTGGTTTAAAACAATTCCTTTATAAACCGGAAGTTAATAAGCTTAAGCTTTTTAAAATATTTTATATAGTTTCGACTTATTGGAATTTATGTTTTATTTATACTTTTATTTGTTTTATGTTTTGAATAACACTCTACTGAAATAGAAGCATATTCGAGATAATTCGTCCAAATATGAAGAAAAAAAGAAAACCATGCATTGGCGGTATTCGCGCCCTTCTCATATGATGACATTTTCCAGTTGTTTGCCCTTTCATCTTCTTAACAAGTTTGATAATGGAAAACAAGAAAAGCTGTTTAAAGTCCCTTGTACTCTTTGTTTTTATTTATTTATTTATTTATTTATTTAATTTTTCTTTTTATACCTTTTTGCATTTACAGGGAAATGCACGCCTATGTGGTTTCAAATTTAAGATGTTTATTTTTAATAGAATAATCAAGACTAGGATATTAGGTGTAAACAAGCTCTAGACTAACATTTCCCCAAAACAAACACACAATTTAGAGGGCAAGTTGGCTTACCACTCGATAATCTGCACGACAAAGTTACCGTACATCAGCAAATCTGTTTTCCCAAATACCATAGTGCTGACAGTTATAGGTTTACCAGATAACCTCAATTCAGGCACACGGTAAAATAAGCAGAATTATAAATACCTACAAGAACACACACATATTATGAGTAATTTCAAGCTGACTTACCGTTCCATTATCTGAAAGTAACATCAGTAAGCCAGAGTCAGTTTTGACTGAACTACCAGAATTAAACCTCTTATTCATAGGCACACACTAAATCTGCAATTCCACACAGCTCATCAGGGGATTTGATCTGCCAAGATTTCCTGTTATTGTGCTGCGTTTTCCCCCTTCTCCTTCCACTCGGCATTAGGCCGAACTCTCATTTTCTTGTTCTGCAAAAGTACAACCAACTGACCGAAATTGCCGCGCGATAATTGAGTGTCATAATAGGGGACAACGGGGATTACGTGGTGATAACCAGGCAGGACAAGCATTTCAACACTGTATATCGAAACCGGAATGAGTTTCCTGAAAATGGTTGACCAAGAACGTTCCGTATTTCACAATTCAGGAGTACCGACTCTGTGCATCACTAACGTTAATATCAAACTATATAGATTCAGACACAATGTGGACTACTTATGTCTCTCTTTTGTTGTTGCTTTACTTCTTTCGAGAAAATTTGAAGGCTCAAAGAGAAACTCCTGAAGTCAGGAGAAATCCTGACAAATCATACGCCTGATGAAATGACAAAGCCTGGAAAAAAAACATAGAACGGCAGGCTCTATGTAAAAATGTTAACTCTCGGTTTTCTTATTTTCGAAGGCCAGAGTAAAATGAACAAAGAGAAAATAGAACTAGCTGTTACAAATTGGTTACCAACCAAAATTACCAAAGGTATAAATGCAAACCAGTGGCCTGACGTTTCGACCCTAGCAGAGTCTTTCTCCCTCGAAGGCTATATGATGACTTTTAGCTCTCAAGAAAGACTCTACTATTTGGTCAAAACGTCAGGACACTAACTATTTTTGGCATAAATGAACAACATTACAGGCTTGTAGCCTGGTTTGGAAATGGGACTGGGGAGGGGTCGGTCTTTTGTTCATGTTGGGCTCGGTTACAACATGAATATTCATAACCAATGTATACACGTATATACAATACTGATTCTAATACATATGTTACAGTTCCGTATTTTACAATTCAGGGGTTTACAGACGCTGTGTATCACTAGAAATATAAAACTACCAATCTAGACACAATGTGGACTATTTTTGTCTCTCTTTGGTTACTGCGTTACTTTTTTTCAAGAAAATTTGAAGGCTCAAAGAGAAGGTTCTGAAATCAGGCGAAATCCTGAGAAATTACAAATCCTGGAACGAAACATAGAACAGCAATTTGAAGGTTTGCTAACATAGGGGCCTACGGTACTTAGCTACTAAGTAAATTTGTACAAGACAAAGTGAAACTGATCTGGTTGTAAATTATGTTTGCATTTATTTCTTATTTAAGACTCTGCGTGACACCATCAAAAAAAAAAATCACACCATTTCAATCTGCCTTTGTTGAGTAACAGTTTGATTTTAGCGTGTAATACATTTCTGTGAAGAACCAAAGCACTCTTAAATCACGCAAAGCAATAGATATAGACCCTTTTGACTAAATAAAATCAATTCAAGCAAAATTGTATTTTGAGATGAGCCCACATGTCTCTTTCTGCTCAATCAACAATTTATTTGAATAACACCCTTTGATTACACAACTTAGCAAGGCTGAGTAATTGCTGTACAATTCCTATGGGAATTCCTGGAGAGCGGGTCATTGTTGGATTGTGTTAGTGAAAAACAAACCCCGGATAGTGATAAGACATGCTATTTGGCTAGGTGCAGTTGTAGAACTTGGAATTTTTTAGCTTAAAAAAAATGGCGGAGTACGGACTTTTTAATTAAAAACTGTTACTCAATAAGTGAGCGATAGTGTCATTGAGTGTTAAGATGATTTATTTGTAAAGGCAGTTTTCGAAACCAATACTTCGGGTAAGGCTCCGGCTTATCCGAGCTTTCACATGCTCGAAGTCCCCTACCGAGAGCTCACGTCTTCAATTTGACTGACGGAGCCAAAGTCGGAGCCTGTAAATCCAAGCCGTGATTTCGAACGGGGATTATGGTGCAAACGGAATTTCCTTGTGCACCGCAGAGGCAAGAGGAAACCTAAATGGGCCTGGTACACTTTAATAGGAATGATCCCTGCACTCTAGAAAGTATAGAACTGTTGTCTTGAGACTGATTGAGACACCTTTAGAAGCCAATATCAAAATCAATGTTACGTTAACATTATTACTTCCCCTTCTCTATTGAAACCAACAGTCACATTTCCGCTTCAATTTGTTAGGCTTTAAGAAATTTAACGAGATTTCTAAGAGGAATGAAACGCACATGGGTTTGGAGTCATGAGCTGCATCAGTTGCAATCCTGTTTCACTCACATATTGACGTCAAATAAGATCTCGAAAGAATCCTGACAAAAGTCGCGTTAACTGATTTTTTCCATACAATAACCTTAAAATGGTTTTTATGTGATGTGAACCGAGATATTTTCATTTCAGGTATGTCTCCACAAAAAAGTTGCCGAGGAGTGGAAATTAAGTCTGGGAGGATCACACGGTCCAAAAAATGGTGCTTTATACGCAGGAATTGTCATTGCCGGCGTCGTGCTGGCGTCACTCATACGTCTGGATCGCCTTTCGGCGGTAACTGATTGGGTATTATGTCGCGCGAGAATTGCCGCGCCTCGGTGTGAATTGGGTTATAGCGTTACCAATTATATGCAGGGCTGTACATGAAACAAGTAATTTTGGCGCGCAAACACGGCAGGGGAAACCGGTATTATGCCGCTTCAGTGACCTTGATGGTGGCGAGAAGCTCACGATTATCACAACGTGAAACAACAAAGAGAAACGGGTCAGTTTGTGCAAAGCGTAGGAGTATGAGGCCAGGGAAACGCAGACTAATGAATAGAATTTGTCAAAAGGGAGGATGCTGAGGGATACGTAGGACAAAAGAGGGTAAATGGATACATACAATATTTGGAAACTAAGGTTGTCACGAGGTTGCGCCACTGAAACGAGAACATCCAGCTACAAAGAATGGTTTGTGCTTGTGGTCTGAAGTCTCTAGTTTAATTTCGTTCGCGGAAGGTTAAGGACGAGGAAGATACACACAGAAATAACTATGACAAGAAAACGAAAACAAAATGGCCATGAATATTGAGGCGAGTCAAGAGTCTGGTGTGATAACTCCTACAGCATAGCTATTATTGGTCGGTTTTACCCTAACACAGATGTGTGTGAAGCACTGTATACTTTGAGAACTGTGAGTCCTGTGAAAACATAACCAACATGCATGTTACTCGGTGGGATTCGAACCCACGACCTCTGCCATTCTAGAGCAAATGTCTTACCAACTAGACCACCGAAATTGCCCGGTAGCTAGAAGCAGTTCGAATCCTATAGTTTAGCAGCGGGCACAACAGCATAGGTATTGTGGGTACGATGGTGGGCGTCTGTCACCATCAGCAATGCCACCGTTGCGGTCTCGTGCCACGGCGCGTAAAGGTAAGAAAACCCCGCCGACACACACTTGAAAACCGTTCCCGATGAGCTGAAAACCCGCAGTGGGTCTGCCTTACACATCATAATCATCTATAATATCGATTCATCGGTACTTTAAGCCTTTTCTTCCTTCTCACTAGTTACGTGTACTACTTGCTACATGCATTCATTCATTGTTTGCATTAATTTCATGAAAGCAAGATCTGTGTAGTGCGGGAAAATTAAAAATAAAACTGCTCTTTGGTTCGAAAAGATCCGTAAGTTCCGGAAGTCTTCAGCTAAGGGTCTTCCGGATAGTTACTATAGAATACTGATGAGGGCTGAAGGGGTGGGTGGGAGGAGGCCATTTACCTCTCCGGAACCTCCGAGGGATGATCGTTCCGTAAAATAAGTATAAATCTGTCGGAGGTGCCACGTGAGCACGAGCACACAGCCGTCTCAGCTTAAATCACGAACGAGCCAAAAACTGCTCGTTTTGCGGAAGCGGGCCGTCGGCTTTCAGCTTCAGGGGGCAGGAAGGAAGGCGCCATCCCGCTGGCGGCTGAAAATATATTGGACATTTGTGGCGAAACATCGGAAATTCGAGACTTACAACAGTGATAATGTGGGAGCCGCTTGGATTTGGGTCAGAGACTGCAAGGTTGTTATACCATCTCCGGTGGGAGGGTGATTTACCAAAACCAGACAATTGGTGAGTTTAATTGCACCACGATATCTCTACATCGAAGTACGTTACCGCTGGCACTGCCCAAAAGCTCGAATTAGTACAGCATTTCAATAAAAGATGCATCCTTTTCTTGCACGGATATCGAAGTACAGCCGCAAGAGCTCAAGTTGAAACACGAAAGTTTGAAAACAAAACATCTATCAGGGCTATAGAGCTGATGCAACACATTCAGGCCGAAAGCCACCAACCTTAATCATTCTAAAACGTAATTGGATAACATAGACTACACAATGAAGCGTATGCCGTTTGATAAGGTGATGGAGTCAGAAAGTTATTTATTCCGCCAACTATGTGTTTTTATTGGACCAGCGGTACAAAGTATTCATCACTTTGAAAAATGGTTGCACAGCACAACAGAGCAGATTTATCTGTTTGAATTTAGACCTTAAAAAACCCAAATCAGCTAAGAAGCAGCAGACTCGCCAGCTGGTAAAGTCCGTTGTAACCTCTGCGTTCCAAAGTCCCCAACACACTTGGGAGCGAGGCTCTAGTCCGAAACGGAGCTCAAACCTGGTTCCGAGGAGGCGAGAGGCAGGGAGAGATACCACAATGCTGCAAGGATCCCCAAGAGGAACAGACGGGTGTCGTGAGTGAAGATGTTCACGATAAAGCTGGAGGATGGTGTCAAGTCCCCTTCCGAAATATAACCGACTACACAGTGAGTAGATACCCGGAAGACCATCTTTATTTTCTTTGTAATAATCTGGAGACAACAGCTAAGCACCAGTGGGTTTTAGATTTCAAATTTGGTGTTCCTAGCAAACATATGTCTGGCTAAATACATAGTTCCAGACATGACGGTTTCAATGGTTATTGTTCATTGTCAATAACTTGCTGCGAGTTACGCCTGAAGGAACCACTGGATCACTCTTTGAAATTGTAAGATTAATGTTGAATAAGTTTCCAGTTTGTTCACACACATAGGCCTCTAGGCAGCTAACGTACAAAATCAATAAACTCCCTGTCTCATTCTGTTTGTTTGGGTTTTTTTTTTTAGCATCGTACAAAAGGCTACCCCAATGTATAAAGGCTTTCAAAATTTGAATTCGGCTTCTAGATTAACACGAACAAAAGAAAATGCTCAATATCTCATGATTGAATCAATAACACACTGTCACGACATGTTCACAGACCGATGGCGAGGTTTACACAAGATTTGATTTGGTGCACGGAAATGATGATAAACTGCACAGCCGTCACGACTTTGACAACACAAACCTTCCTATAATTGAAACGTTTTGCGGATTTGATACGGATGGCTTGCATCGTCCCACAACCCCACCACGTGCCGTGGAGGCAGTATTCAAAATTCAAAGCTAATACAATATCTGAACCAGGCGGTTGAAGCAAAACCACACGTCAGACCAATACCAGTAATGACACGAGGTGAATCTCCGTTAGTGACCGCGTTCAACGGGGAACTTTCACGGCTGAGGAAAAAAGGGCCTTCGGTTATGAAGAAGAAAAACTGCTCTGCCGTCCATGCATGCACTAATCAGGCTTGGGGAGGGATGCTGTATCCCAACGTGTAACTTGTCACGGGGATAAAGGTTTAGTGGAAGATGGCATGGTAGTTAATGGAAGGCTTATCCCGTCTAAAGCAGTATCAACACGCCACCAGTGTTGCCCATAGAGCCACTTTCTCTCCACAGTACAGTAGCTTTACTACCGTACGGGAGAGTTTACCGGCTTGCGTGGCGATGTGCTGTTGTTACAACTCCTGAGTTATAATAGGGAGTGAAAACGCAAGCTGTGCTGTAATTCTGCCCATGGGGGTTAACAAATCACAGTGAAATGATTCGGGGGACAGTTGAATTAAATAACTAAAACAAGAAAAGGAATACGCCACGGACGTGTTTTATGCAAGAATTGTAATTACGGGTGGCGAGCTAAAGGCGCACATCATGACGTTGGGATACCTTAGTTTTCAGAAGTGAAACACGCTGGGGAATAGAAAGTATATTTTAAAGACATTGTATAGTTCCTTGAGGGCATGACTGCAGTAGAGCACTATGAAGTGGATGATCTTATCACAAGCACCGTCCTATATAGGGCATGGACCTATGATGGCATTCCAAACGGACATGACTTTCAGGGGCCAATTTTATAAAGCTGCTATAAGCACAAAAAGTGGCTAAGCACAACAATATCATGCTTACCAGAATAAGGTTAGAAGCCAAAATGTTATGTCACATGTACGATCTCGGACTGGTATCCTGTTAGTTTTTGCAATAGTTCATGCTTAAGCAACTCTTCTAAATTGGGCCCAGATATATCTTTACTTGTATCACTCACGATTATGGCCAGTGCCAAATTTCATAGAGTTGCTTTAGCACATACAGTAGCTAAACACAACAAAAGTATGCTTTATCATTATAAGGTTACCAGCCTAACTACCATGAAACATGTACAATTTGTAACTGGTAGGCCTATCGTGCTCATTTCCGCTCAGCAGACTTGCTAAGCAATATTTTTCTGGTTAAGGCAGGCTCTATGAAATTGGGCCCAGGGCTAGACCGAATATACTTGTTGACCAAACTGTGATGAGGGGGGCAAAATAAGTTACTGTGTCAATCTCGGGACCACTGTAAGTCCACCCTTCCCTTTCTCAATTTCTCTGGTTTCACAATTCCACGTTCTTTATACTTCGACTTATAACACTTTCGTGTACAAAGACAGAACAAGCTTTCACATTCAGCTTCCAGAGGCATTAATAACAACTTGTTGATACTTATTTTCAACCCTAAGGAGATTCGTCTTTTCCATAAACTGGGAAAACATGCTTGGCATTTTAGTTTAACAAATTCGAAGACCGCACTGTGGCGCAGTCAGCATGGAGGGAGGCGAGAGGCGAGAAGAGAAGCCTACCCATTGAAAGTAATGATATCATCTCATGCAACTTTAAAATTCGCAATAATCCAGTTACTTTGGGGCTGTGATAGTTATTTTATTGCGCTCACCGTCAAGACTACGTGTTCTGGCAATGCAGCTGCGCCCAACGGCAAATCCACGCAGAGCAGCAGTTTAGAATTTATGAGGAATTTTACTCTAGCATTCGGTCCAGACCCCACGCCTAATTGATCACGCATGTTCTCCGAGTAACTTTGACGTGAGACTAACTATTAAGGATGGATCCCAAGCTACTTTTTCCCTTCCTCATCAGAACGCTCGATAGTCGAAACCCTTCAGCGAAAACGTTATTTTTACCGTCTCGAAGCGAAATGCATTTTTTGGCCTCCCGGATCAAAAAATTGCAACACAGCAACAAAACACGGCCGTTGCAACTGCACGTATTAGAATGTATTATAATCCCAGTGCCCATGGTATGAGAGGAGCAACATCCAGACAAACGACGATGAGAATGTTATTGGCCGATAGAAATTGTTCATGATTCATCTTCGCTAAAGAGCAATGAATCTGAAGGAAGATGCAAAGATCAGTACAGCGCCGATCGAACGAAATTCTCGGATCGAGATCCAAAACGCCCTGGCCATTTCTGGCAAAATGTTTTCGGTTGTATTTTTTTGTTTTTGTGTTGATCGTTACATATACATAACACTTTATTAATCCAATCGTGCAGTTTCCCAATTATGCAGCGTCACTATGTCACTGTGTTTTCTGAAGTATTTTGTGAAAATGATACAATAATACATGCTGAAGGAGAGGATGACACGCTAAAACCAATGTGTGTTTTGAAAAATTAGCTTCTAGAACTACACAAAATACTATCATCATTGTAAGATGTAAATTGACATCTAAATTGAAGCTGGTTGGCCTGATTTTCACAGAAATAATTTTATGTAAAGAATTTTTTCTCTGAACGAATTTGACAGATGATGCTGTTTCAAAACGAAAAACATATACACAAACTTTCACATTAAGCGACGGACACTGCACACAATACATTTACCATGCCAATAATTGTGTACAACATGGATGACGAATGTAAGATAACGTCAGGATCCCGACAAAAAGGTAATTTTTAGTTTTTAAT
>CM021536.1:12036438-12055523 GCA_010994315.2 Pisaster ochraceus | reverse complement strand
TGGGAAATAAAACAAGCCGACCGAGACTTGTTGATTAGCATGAAGTGACCGCATACTGATATTGTAATAACTCTTGAATACACAAAGCTGTTAGTTGATGACAACGCCGTGTCTGGACTGTTCTGTGCACCTGAAATTAAATGCTTGTAAGTTACCACTTACACAGATTATGTCGACATTGCAAGATAATTTCATCTCGCCAAGTCGACTTAGTTAGTGGAATAAGTCGACTGAATGTGACAAGCTATTTTGAACAGAAAAGTCGACGTGTTTGGTCTGTTCTGCGCAGTATAGGCCCACCTCAAATCGAATACTTGTAAATTAACACCTACCAGATTACGTGAATGTTGCGAGATAAATTTATCTCGCGAAGCCAAGTTATTTATTGGAATAAGTCGACGGAACGTGTTTAGTTATCTTGCCAAAACGACTTATTGGACGAGGATATCGACTGAATTTATCTCACCAAAACTACTTACTGAGACTAGGGTGATAAGCCGACATCTTAGATCCTGTAATGTTGTCTGGATGAGATAAAATATAAATAAACTCACCAAGTCGACTTAATCCGTTAAATAAATCGACTTGGTAATACCCATCACCTTGTTATTTGGATAAGTCATATGGTACTCATTGAGTGTCGTAGAAATGTGGCTGAATGGACAGGATCTGCGGGCTTTTCGTGAACTATCAGTTTCACTTACATGTTTTATCCTCCATCATTTGGAAAAAAAATCCAACCGTTTCTGTTCCATATGTTTCTGATAGGTCTATGAATAAATATTTTACAAAGTTGATCTCTATTTAACTGTATTATAGCAATAGCCGTGCTGAAAAATTAACATGTTAATGATTCACCATAGGCCACCGATGAAATGTTATGTAACATAATACAACAATAATGCATTATACATTATAATTACTACTGTCACTATGCACAATTAATACATATACAATTCATGTTGGCTTTCGTCTGAGAGGGTTATTATCGCAAGCTTTTGCGTGTCTCACTGTAACATGATTGTGATCTGCTGCATAAAATGTGATAGCAACAGTGAAATGAAAACTTTGCAATTTATGGGGATGCAGATCTCCGAATCATGTTTAAGTTACCGCATTGAAACATCCCCGTTGGTTAAAACTCTTAGTATCGAAGGCCATCTGCCGAACAACCTTTTTTTCGTCAATGCTCTAACTGGTTCTGGCGGGAGAGCGCGATTTCACGGCGCTCTGTGTTTCTTCCTAAATTGCTGGGGGTTTCCGCTATCGAGGGAGAGATCTGTGGGGAGTTATCACAATTGTTTTCTTGTTTTCTTGTTAGCAACTAAGACTTATTGCATTAGCTATAACACATCCAAGACGAACCAAAGCATTTGGTGTATACATTTAGTGTACAATCAAGACTGGGCCACACGTTATATAATTATTGATACTAAAATACAAAGTAATTTGGATGGTCTTAAAACCATTTACAGTCAATCAGAGGAGCATGCAGGGCTCTGGTATATTGTTACATTTTTAGGAAAACTCGGATTTCCATTAACATTGCTTTGACGTGTGAAGGAAACAACATCACGCATTTTATCGAACCCCAAAGTCCGAATACGAGCGAGTCTTGCGCGGTCAATGCTCAAAGACAGTTAGGGGTTTCTGACGCAATTTCATAAAAAGGCTGTTAAGGAATTAACTGTTTGTTCATTTTCTAAGCAGAAACTACAATATAGTACACCACCTAGGTGATAGGAAACAATTTCTTATTAAGCACAAATTTGTGCTAAGCAAATTTGTTCAATCTAGTAAGGTTTGCGGTACTACTGTGAAATATCTCGTGTGTGTTGTGGCGTGTGTTTGAATCGTCTTCATCAGAAAGTTAGAATCTGGTGGTAGCAGCCATGTACGAAATGTGTCCCAAATCGTAAGTTATAGTTAGCATAGTACGAAACAGTCCCATTAAATGTGCACAATTCGTTAGAATTTGTGTGAATGTTTGTCTTTGCGGACATTCAAATTCATATTGCAACTGCGATATTATATGGGGTGTTCGGTCGGATATTTTACAAGGACGCTGGGTACAACTAGTTTGTGTGTGGAGCTTTAAACATAAGAATATGTATAAGTGGATGATAGGGTACCGTACTGGCTTAATCAATATAATGATGGGCTTTTAATCCCTTAGTCTTCAACTGGTACTAAACATGGAATATGTTTTATGAAACAACGTACTTCGATTTTGTGTGTCTTCTCATCTTAATAGGTTAAATATTATACTAGACTTATACTACAGTTTTAAATAAGGTAGTTTCCCGCTTATTGTTAGTGGCCATCCGGAACGTTGCAACATGGCTTTAGTTTACAACTTATCAACTTTCAACCTACTTAATCATTTAGTAGTCCCTTTCAACTTCCGATCCCTGTTCGATTATATCAGGGGCGTGTACCTCGACAAACATGGACGGGACCGAGCCATTCTTCACTGAGTCCGTGGTGCCTTGCCTAGGTGTGGCTGTAGTCGATAGTTCCAACTGCGTCATATTACTTTCCACTCCGAACGCGGGTATCTTCGTCAGACGTAGTAGTTTACGGAACGCCTTCTTGAATTCACTATTGAGTGCCGCATACAGCAGCGGGTTCAGCATGCTGTTGACGTAGCCTAGCCACAGCACCACCATTTGAAGCTGCTCGGGCACCAGGTCTTGCTTGTCGTCAAGCAGCTTAATGAAAGTGAAAATGCTGAAGTACGGCACCCAGCAAATAATGAAGCACCCCATGATGGAGGCAAGCATCTTGGTCGCTTTATGCTCGTCGACGACCGCTCGATTCCGCGAGGAAATATCGCCTGCTCGCGAGGAATGGCCGCGTGTGGAGCACTCCCCGCGTGACCCGTGTCCGTTCTCTTTTCTCCGGGATGGATGGAAGGAACACGTCTGGGCGTTTATTGTTCTGGCTTGCCGCCTGGCTATCGTCAGGATTCTAAGATACAAACTGCACATAATCACCAGAGGGAGGAAGAAGAGGGTGACGCCGTCTATGAGACTGTACCACTTGTTGGACTCGAGCGAGCACTGGGTGGTGTTGTAGTTCTGCACCGACCCGTCCCCGGTATTCCAGCCGAGGTGCAGGGGAAGGAACGAGATAAAAACAGACACCACCCACATTAGGTTGATAATGAGCAGGGCCTTGCCCCGTGTTAGTCTCTGGTGGTACGCCATTGGATCCGTTATAGCTACGTACCTGTCTATACTGATCGCAAACAAATTCAAAATGGACGCTGTGCAGAACATGACGTCACACGATACGTACAGGTTGCATAGAATTGGTCCGAACGGCCAGTACCGCCAGATCTCAAGGAATGCGCTGAACGGTAACACGATTATACCGAGCAGCAAATCCGCCACGGCAAGAGATACGATGAAAAGCCCCGTTACGTTACGCAGACGACGATTTACGGAAGGCGCCAAAATGACAAATATATTCCCAATAATTGTCATCAGAATGATAAGGAATAGAATAACACCTATAAATATTAAGACAGGCAATGAACGGCCGTTGAAAAGGGCAGACTCAGTAGGCGCTTCTTCAGATGAGGGCCAGGTGAGGTTGAATACAAAAGACGGGTCCAGTGTCGAATCTTCCTTGTATTTTGCCATGTTGGGGAAGAGACTTTGCGTCCACGGGCTTTCACATTCAAGCAAAAGTGGTGAAGATCACCTTACAATCAGCACACAGTACTACTGTTGAAATGTGTAAACGATTAGCAATGTATTTGCCGACTTCTCTTCAATATAACACACACAGTGTTGCAGACATACGTTCATCCTCCAGCTGTTCTTAAAATGGTTAACTCGGTAGAGTGACCTCTGAATATTGTTGTCCTAGCACAATACACGTTAGTGTCCGAAAAGGAAGATGTACAAGTCCTCCCTGCCTACATCAATGGATACAGACAGATTGATCTAGAGCAATCCATTAGTACAGCACTTTCACTACTCCGCACGAATAATAGAGAAATGATTTTTCTCTCTGGTGTGGAGTGATTTGCAATCAGCACACGTGCAGACCTTAAGACCTTGGTTATTTCACAGTGTCTGCATCCAGGCAAAATGAGCAGTCCATTTTACAGTCCGTCACCTTATATCATGGAATTCCAACGTGACTACCCTCACACATGGGCGACGCTCAGCGTACAGACATCAGTGTGTTGATGTTCTCTCCCTGTGCATCACACTACCCGTCATCCACTTAAAATCCCTGCATCACCGCTGACCACTGAAGTCACTCGCACACTGGGAGTTATCTGAACTGACGCATTACGCTTAATGCTGTGGTCGACACTCCTTGCGGCAATCCGTCAGTCTGTGAATGAAAAAATACGAGACACCACACGAAAAGTGTTACTAAAATATGTACACTACACGAATAACCAAAATAAAGCAATTTGAAATTAGTCAGTGAGTGTGGAATATCTCACTCGGAGACTGATATACTGTGAAAAATATCACAAGCTGTTGGGAAAACGTCAACGAGGCCGCTGTCAGTGTTTCAACGGCCCTGAAGATGCGTTAGCATGCGTGGCATACCAATCTCTGCTAGGGCTCTGAAACAGATACCACCGGTTTGGGGTTGGGTTCGCGGTAGCGATTGACACCCGTCGAGACGTGTGCCCGATCGAAGCCGGCGAGCTGAGAGGGGCAGCGGTTGATTACCGAAGAGTCTACATGTCTGCAACAATGGGACGTCCGAGTCACGTAACAAAAGTTTCCCATCATCTGCAGTTCATCGTTGGTCAACGGTACACGGGGTCATTGGCAGAACGCCGCGCGGTATTCGCTGTCTGCCATCGCTTTGATTCCACATTCTAATTTCCACCCTCGCACAGTTTATTGCTTGTTATTTATACATCATACATGTCTATATATCAACAAATCTACATTATTGCCAATAAGCACCAATAGGCACAGATGGCATTACCGTATATTCTGCGGCAGCAACGGGGAAACTCGATGTGCCCGACCGCAATACAGCACTAATTTGATGATTTCGTACTCCGCAGTGCAGGTGCTTGGACCTGCTCATCTAGGCCTGTAGGAAATATAGCGAACTAGATTTGAAAAGCCAGTATCATTATGCGAGATTCTTAAACACTAATGCGATTTTTTCCTTCTCCCTCGACAACCTTTGTTACCCCCAAGGGTAACGATTCAAACTGACGGAACTATGCAAGTTACTGAGGCCTGATTTCTATATAAGGTAAGGGAACTAAAGTCGGCACAAAATGCCAGAAATCAATACAATTGGAACAAGAAAACAAAACGCAAACGCATTATAGGTAGTGGTAATCATTCTAGACGTCACTGTAGGCCAATGGTGATATTTTCAGCAATGAAAATTCTCGGTTCAATAACATCTTATCTCTGTTCTACGCGAAGTTTGAACTTTCACCATAGTTTAATCTTGAGGAATATTGTAACCTTAAAACATTTTCGCGTCCGAAGGCCCCTTCTTATATGACACTCGTGAGCAGTTAATTTTAAGCATAAAGTCCACAATGAAAACAGCCCCCAAACAATACCAAACAAACAAACAAAACAACAACAACAACAACAATAAAAACAACAATTTCAACAACAACATGAGAGTCGCAGCAATTTGTATATTTTTTCTTTTGTTTTAAATAGGGGCTCAAAGGTCAGTTTCATTGTTTGTGATGTACTCTTTTTTCAACAGATAGAGTCCTAACTATGAAAATAGGGACACAAAACCAAGAATCTAACTTCACGTTAAAATGGTGTAAATTGCAAATATTTGTGTTACCCTTCAGAGCAATATTGGAAACATGACGTCATTGTATGTCAAAAACAAATCGACGGGTCTGTACATTCAAAGTAAGAATTTTTCGTTGTGTCCAGAAGAAAAAATTCAACAACGCTTTGATTGAATACTGCGGAAATCAGGAATGAACTTAAAAATCCACGTAAACATATACCCTTATATTTAAAATGTGATGTCATTCGATGTTAAGCATTTCGCACGGGTAGGGTATCAACTACAATGACATTTTGACACAGCTTCATGCGAGGTTTAGAGACTTCTAATTGTTTCCACCTTCAGAAATACTCTGTCGTTGGAAAATAAGTGTACGATATAATAGTGAATGTAACCTTAAAGCACTTCTTTCAAGGGTGCATGTGCAATAACTATCGGTGCCTGCAGTCAGTAGTACGGCCTGGGGTGAATTGTAATTTTTAAATTTGATGGAATTGTTAAACATCTGCTGTTGGTGATTTCTTAAGGACTCTCAACGTGTGGAACATTGCCAAAGCACCATAAGGCATACTTAACCATATTGTTCCCATAAAAAACAAAATTATTGAGGATTTGGGGGTTTTTTCAAGGAAATTACTTTTCTGCGTCTCTGCTGCTATAAGGAGCAGGTTTCGATGTTACTACCAACCGCTTGTCATTCATATCAAACTCAAGAGTTCTGTTTTTGAAAGAATTTGTATAGCCCGAACATCTCACGTCACCGTAACTTCGAGGCTCTTGAATAACGCCAGATACCAGCCAGACCGGATAATTGCCAGTTGTACCTTTGACCTAGCATTCATTTCAAACGGAGACTCGCAGTCAATTTACACGTACATGTACACATTACATAGTGAATAAAACACTACATGATGTATACAACATTAATATTATGCACACGCTGCATGCAGCAGACGATCGAAAGTGCAAGTAGACAAAATACATCACCTCGTAACCTCGACCAATCATAACACAGATATGGAAAGCTTACGTCACAACAAGTTTTTCCAATGAAATAATTAATTCAAATGAAATCTTTGGGCCTTAAGACCAGTACCTGTCTTTATCCTTGCGTACCGTTTTTCTCTGACCTGTCGCTGGGTGGCGCTCCAGATTGTAACGTCGGGACCAATAGACCGTGCAAGGCTCGCGTATTGGAACATTTGTGGAACCATTTTGGTCCCATCACGTACATTGCTAACCGTGAAGGAAACAAACTTGCGCACTTTAACGGGTCCGAATGTCCGAATACGCGCGAGACTTGAACAGTCTTTACAAAACAATGATAAGCCTTTAGTATTATCATTTAAATGTCGATTGTATAAACATTGATTTCATATCAGATTTTGAACCAACTCGACATCAATTTCACTACGTCTATTGTCATAAAAGCCTCTCTGCCGTATACCGTCCGTGTTACACAATAACAAAAATAAAAAATAACAAAAATAAAAAACCCTCTTCTTTATCTGGATGCTATAGAACTCGACAAAAGCTTCATCAAATTCCAAACCATTCCAAGTCATCGTTTCCTGATTCCCAGTTGCTGTCTAAACTTAGGCATTTTGTATTCTTGCGTTAGAAACAAATCCGACTTTAAAGTGCCCGATGGGGCCTTTAACCGGAACTAGAGTCAGAGTGGAAATCAGGTATTTAAGTCTCATTCTCGGAGACCCAACAGGGAACCTTGTGGGCCCTCACGGGCAAGCCTCCATGGCCATAGAAAGTACAGGGAAATTCCAAAGGTCCTTTGTGTAGTAGAACGTGACCATTAGCTGATTTGGGGTCGCAATTGTAAGCTAATGTTCTGACTGTTTGATCCAGTGGTCGCATCTGGAAAGGGATGGATATGCAATTAAGGTGTTTTCCACTGAGAACAACATGACTGTTTGTGACGCAATGATTTACCTCGTGGATGTTCCACAACCGACAAGGGCAACGTAAGTCAATGGTTTAAAGAGACCATCCGATTTGCTCCATGATTGCTTAAAATTCAATGCGTCCGACCAGGCGCGTGCTGTACACGCTGTACACCATGATGCAACTGCAAGCAAAATAAAGATTTCTAAACAAATTGCTGTTGTCCATTTTTGTTCTCTTTTTTTTTTGGGGGGGGGGGGGGGTAACAGGACTCGCGCACATTTCGCCTAGCAAAAAAAATTGAGAACATAGAAACACAATGCTGCAACATTTCAAAGAGCACTTTGCTTCAGGTGTGACTTCTTAGGCAGAAATCAGTAAATGTGCCAGCTGCTAAGAGATATTGAGCGTGTTGTCAGAAGGATTATAATTTTAACCTAATTCTATTCAGCCCTTTAAAAACAAACAAATTTACGTGGCTCAGAAAGTTCTCGCTCGGAAAAAGCAGTCAAGCTTGTTGTTTGTTGCTAACAAATAAATTTGCTGATTGGCAATACATTTTGATTGTTGATGAAATAAGTTATGACCCTTGCTGGTGATTCTGCACAAATAATATTGTATAAACACAGCATAGCCACCTCTTGTGTCTGCGTTTAATGAGTTGCGGCCTTGTTGGCTTGTTAGTTTGAAAGTAGAAACAAGAATCGAAAAATAGTATGAATCTGATGTTAAGTCTTTAGTGTGGGGGAGGGAGGTTTTAGGCCAGGAACCTTTTGTCCCCATTTGAAATGCTTCCCAACTTCCAGTTTCTTTCAATATCATCTGATTTATTAAATTATTACGTACTCTTTGGAGATTGTTTTAACAGCTTTGTTTTGCACGTTCGTATCAGGCAGATTTAAAAGAAAGAGCCTAATATTGAATATCCGGGCCCAAACAATGCAGGTAACTAGATTATCACTCATCCACATCGGCGCCGCGTGCAAAACGGATTCCAAGAAGCTCCTTAAATTGATCAAATTCCTGCTCTAAAATACAGACTTTTTTCTTTTTACCAAAGAGGTCACAGCATTACATTCGCTCTGATACATTACTCAACTCACCATGAAAAACGGTTTAAAAACTGGCCTGAGGAAAGTAGAATTTTAACATTCTTGGCATGACTCGGTATCCCTGTTTTGTAATACTTTTATCTAGCCTTGCCAAACTTGTTTAAAACCCTGCTATATACCTCATGTGGCATTGAGGCAGTTTGTTTATTTCGTCAGTGCATGATGCCGTAACGAACCTTAATTTTGCTAGAGACGTCTAGCAAACAACCTTCAATCAACTTCATCAGTTGATGACGTTGACCACTTTTGCTCCCGTTTGGCCCTTCTGCTTCTGACTACTATGACTTTCCTTTACGTCCTATTGGTGCGCTTTACTAACCAGCACCTCTGGAACAATTGTATCGCTACAAGTCTTCTCGGTAAATTTTAGACCTTAGATCGATCTAGACGTTGTCTTAAATGCACCTTTCTTCTAGCTGTATTTATTGGAACACCACTCCAACAATTAACACATACTACACAGTATTTATTGGTTTTTAATAGTTCTAAGCAATATAAAAAATTCCAAATACAAGGGCAGGCTTTTTTTTTGCTGTTGCATTTCATTGGCATTCCTATATTTGTTTTGTTCTATTTTGGTGTTTCTTTATGTTCATTTCTTGTTGGGGGTGTGATGAGTGTCGAAATGACCCCACAGTACCCTCATCACTTTGTAAGACAACATCTACCTACTCAGTAGAGATCAATGCCCTGAGTGAAAAAGTTGATTCAGTCTCCAACCAAAAGGGACTTGTATGTCTTGGTCTCGATTTCACAATGCACCGAAAGATTCATCCCCAAGATGGGTTGAGATGTCTTCTGTGAAAATCCATTAGTATATTGATGGCACAGGAAAATTCTAGGTATAACCCATTCACGAATCCTATCAACAAATCCCAATGTCCGGTTTTCTTTAGGAATTTGCAAACATTCTAACAGAGTTATCGGGTTTGCTTCAAGGCATTTTGGTCTCCCTATTCTTCTGACGACTGAAAGTGACATTGCAGCCTGGAGACATCAGACATTTAGCCGCGCCGACGAAGAAGACATTTAAAAAAAAAGTTTGTTTAACCAATTTTACGTTATAACCTTGTATTTTACATACTATTGTAAGAAACGCATTTTTTCTCAAAAATATTATATTAAAACAATTGAGAGTGTTTTGTTAAGCCAACATGTGCGTACCGTTTCATCGTGATGACCCCCAAGAGGGGGGAATACGTGCGTGGATTCCTTGAGAAATTCCGTATGGGCTCATGCAGAATGAACGGACTATCAATCAAGTAAATGGAAGCTGGCTTCCGTAAAAAATGGCCAAACTCTCTTTTAAATTAAAGCGGTGCTGACAAGCATTGGAGTTGTAGTGATAAGGTCTAGCCGGTCATTGCACTGAAATCATATACCCTTTTCATTAAATTGATCTTTACATTAGTGATTATTATGAGTAAGAAATGTCGATATATGCCGCTAAGAATAATATATATGTGTCTCCCCCCCTCCTTCATTGCCAATGAGAGACTTAAAAATTGCTTCAATCCGTTTGCCTTAGTGGATGGGACATGTTAGTGGCCGACAAGATTTGTTTAATTAAAATATTGACCAAACTAATCACAAAATGTAAGATTGGTTCGAAATTTGATACTTCTCCCATTAACATTGTTGAACCATTTGGTCAGGAATGTATACATGGTTGGCCATGTGTCATGGTGATAGTTTGTCCGACCGTTAGCAGTAGTGTATTTTAATCGTTTGTACTTTCACTGCATTATTCATCTTTAAACAAATTAAACTCAAAACAAATAAACAAACAAACACCCCAACACCCCTACGAACAAACAAACAAACAAACAAACAAAAAACGAGATTATAATTTTTTTTTTTTTAAACGCATCACATTTGTTTGAAACTGTATGCTGTAAATTACTGTACAAACAGGTCTCTTTTTAATAGAAAATACAATATTTTAAACTAGGATGAATAGTCACAGCTTTTAAAACTGCATTTTTGGTTCTTCTGTATATATTATAGTTGACATTTGTCGCGGTCATTTTTTTACTAAGGTGCATGTGAAAACAAAGATTTAGCTTGGTCTGAATCTCATGATCAGTGAGTTATCAGATTGCTGCTAATGGGTAAAGGTCGTGGGTTCGAGTCCAACCTAGTGTCATGGCCGGCGTGTCATGGCCGAACGGTTAAGAGCTCCGGGATCAAACTTTGGTGTTTCTGCTCAGCAGAGTGTGGATTCGAGTCCCGGTAGTGGCAATCGTTTGATTGAGCAAGATACTTTACCATAGCTGCTTTGTTCTTCGGATGGAACATTAAGCCACATATCCCGTGTACTAGGATTGGTAGGGTAAGGGTTAACCTCAATGTTTCTGGTTCAATTCGCAAGCCTTTGCTTGCAAGCTACAGTGATTAAGTTTTTCTTATTTTTATAAGACATCCTATGATTGCATTACGAGAAATATAACAGTAATAGTAAAAAAAAATAATAATAATTGAAATAATATTAACAATAGCTTCACGGCACGTTGGTCTAAAAAGTAAAAAGTAGATCTCTTCAAACATTTCAAAGAACTTTTAAACAGAAAATCAGTTAAAGTAACCATTAACTAATGTATTAATCATATTGCACTTACTAACTTAAAGGGGGTGCATAAAGCATAGCATTTTAATGCTATATCGCTCTGTCTCCCACGTGGCCACATATCAATCTCAAGCATCGCCCCGGCCGTTTCTTTATAAAATGGCACTATCAAAAATCAAACTACAATCGATCACCTGCCACGTCGAAAGGTTCTTGATTTTGTTTCCCTTTCTAAATAGCAAAATTCTCCATCCTCTCGCATATTCCTCAAGGAAAAGTACGGCAGAGAGATTCCACGGAGACGCTATATCCCTCCTCACCCACGCGGTCTTGGCGCGAATATTCTGCTGATTTCGTTACTTGGGTGCCCTTCTGGTTTTTCGCTGTGTTTCACACTTTCGTTGTGGGGGAGACGAATCTCAACTTTGGGCAATGTAATAAACAGATTTCAGGTATTAGAAAGGATGACTTCAGATGAACCAAATATAGAGCGAGGGTGTCGGAACGTTGGCTTCGCCACTTCTAGCCGTGTAGAGTGCTTCGTCATTTTTAACAGATTTGCATTTCAGACTTGATGCTGTAAGCAGTCGCCGAGAGGAATATTATTTTTCTATCGCTGTCACTTTTGCCGTGACCTTTCAAAGGATTGCTGTACAGAAGCCACGATCGTGAGCATTTTTTGTATCGTTGGATATATTTTAACCTTTAGGTAGCCTTTAAAAAAGAACACTGAAAATGCGCTCAAAACACACAACAGATTGACATAAGTGGTAAGAACAATAACAACATTTTAATTACTTAAACCTTAAATGTATTATTCCAATTCAAGATAACTTAACCGTTTTAATTTATGCTAATGCTTCACTCAGTATTTGACGATTGATATATTTCAGTTCCTAATCTGAAACAAAAATTCGATAGCTCTTAGATTAAGAGTGCTTGACAAACATATTTATTAATCTCTTTGTTCGTTTGAGTCATTTAATTAGAGCGCGTCTTTTGAATTTAAAATGTCAAAAAATTAATTCATAAGGATTCCTCAAAAGTGATGAACAACATGCCTGAAGAGACATGCTTTTTTAAACCTTCCATGTTCCTGACCCATTCTGAGTCAATATGACCCAGAATATGTGTCAAAATGACCCAGAAATGGGTCAAACTGACGCAAAATCCAAGTTAAAAATCTTTCTGAGTCGGCCTGACCCGGAAATGGTCACCCCCCCCCCCCCCCCCCCCCCCCCCCCCCCCCCGAGCCGGAATCCGTTTCAACTCTGACCGGGAGTGTTTAGAGTGTGTGGAGAGTAAGTTTCAGCTTAATACACAACAAGCCATAATTTGCTCTAAACAAAAGTAAATAAGTAAAGCAAATGAGTAAATAATTAAATAAATGAATAAAATAAGCGTACGCTGGTTTCGTGGATTGGAAGGATTTTCGTCGAATAAAACAAACAAACAAACACCCCAACAAACATTCCTTCGTTCTGTTCCCTTAAGCAAAATCATATTCTTCAACACTGTAAAAATCACTGTGTGGACGTGTGTCAGTCCACATAGTGTTTCAAGTCCCTCCACCGTTTGGACCTTATTCTCAGGTCCACACTTCATATGTAACGCTTAAGCATGGACCCTCAACACCAGACGTTCATGATGAAAAGTTTACTTAACAAGCAAAGACTATCGCATGCATCACAGCAGCAGAAAAAGAGCCTGTATGATTGGAATAATAAGCTGAGCAGCGTTATAAGATTAAGCTCCCTATGCTCATGTTACATACGCATGACTGTGACCACTGTTTTTCATAATGTCCTGGATAATAAGCTTCACACCATTCGCGCTTCACCGGGGAAAAAACCGCCAACAATCTCACTTGGTACCACATGCCCCAACCCCACATCAGCGCCCAAGGTATGAGCTGGGTATCTCGACATCATTTAACACGTTAATTGTCTATATGATCTTGCTTAATTATTTCACACGCCGGAGTTTAGGAAGACAGTACTCTAGCCGGGGTCTTCTCAATATTTAATAAGTTTACGTCGCGTGGTGATTGATAGGGCCACCGAGAAGACAACGTGCGCTGTTTGTCTTTAATTTAATAATTTGGAGTTTTTTACAAACAGGGATTTGTATAATTGCATTTTGAGCCATACGTGCACATAACAGCTATCCGGTTTTGTGACAAGGTTGCTTACGTGCGTATTCGTTCTGTATTAGCGGGTTTGTATGTGGACGGTGCGATGCGTTTTGTCCATTTTAGATAGGCCTGCGCCGTTCGTTGCAGAGCACATATTGAATTATTGCATTAAAGTGATCCATCGAGAAAGCCTTATTCGTATGTGTCCACAGCCTCTGTTAAAAATACCTTCTCTTGGTGGGAGATACGCTTTCCCGATTTCGAACGGAAAGTTTGACCATCAAATATAGTTGTCATTGGTGTTGCGAACAATCTTTATCATGAATAATGAAATGTTGGTCTGGTACTCATTACCAATAAAAATGCAAGGAGTTAACGCGCCACATAAGAAGTGTGGACCTCAGAACAAAAGAGGTCCACACAATGTAGGGACTTGAAACACTCTGTGGACTTACACACGTCCGCACAAGGTTTTAAACAGTGTTGAAGAACATGTTTTTTACTTAAGTGCACACAATTAAATGTCCACAGAGTGTACGCAAGACGGAGCTGTGTGTTCTGCATAGTGCGTGTTTGACAACAGTCTTGTAATTGACAGCTTGTCAATTCGAGAAGGACTCTATAGGGACGTGGCCCTCCGTGATGGGATCAGGAGGAAGGCGGAATTCAGTATCCATTGTCATTGACAACAGTTTGGAAAAAAATATGTGCATTATACATACAAATTACCAGATCTTGGTCTGCCATACAGCCAAGAGCAAACAAACAGAAGATCCCACCGAATCCAAATCGTGATTAGTACTAACAGCATACAAATCGTTAACTATTTAATGTACCTCTCGCAATTTGCTCTCGCCATTTAAATTCTCGCAACCTTTTCTGATCTTGACGGGAAAAAAGAAGAAGAAAAAAAACGGGGGAAAAAAAAACATAGCATCAATGGTTTCCCTACAAGACTGTCTGATAAGATGTTCCATCGTGAGAGCCGCTGCGTCATTAATCACGCACGTCTTCACCCAAGAGCCAAGTCGAATTATCGTAGACGGTGGATCATAACTTGATTGCCGTTCCTGGCCCGACAGTTTGAGATGCATTCGGGTGTGTCGAGACGGAATCGTCGGAATTTGACAAACTCTTGACGGCCCTTGCGATAAACGTGTTTTACAGGTGTACGCCCTGTACTGCGCTGAGGGAACGGCTTCGCAGATTCTTAAGGATTTGTACAAAACATTTCCAGAACGACTTTGAATGGCAAAGTATACCTCTGGTTTTTTTTTTTACCATTTGACTAATTTAGTCTTCCCAATAAAAATAACCTGTGAACTTTTCCTTTCGAATGGTGGTAGCGTTTTTGAGATAACGGCAAAAATTTGGAGCCGCTATTCCTCCATGTAGGAGAAATAATCCGAAATTGGAATACACAATGAGGTTGAACAGTTTGGAATCCCTTTCTTTAAAACAACGTTCCTTAGAAGGGAATTGTTTTTCAAAATGTTATACATTTCCAAGAGCTGGACAGTGCTTCTTACCAAGTAAGTTTGTACGTTCATTCAATTTTGGAGTACAGTAACCAAAGGAATGACGTCGAGTAAAGCATCAACGATTTCCGCCTAACTGTTTATCTTTAAGTTTAAAACAAAGAGACCATTCAAGCTCAGCGTGTTACTATAAACCTGTTTACAATATATTCTCCCTTGCCACGTACACGTAGTCGAGACAACTTTGCTGTCTGCAACCTCACTTTTGCTGGCTTAAAAAAATGTTTGCAGCGAACGAAGACCTTGATTAAAGTAAAGATGTGACATACTTCCTGTGAAGGTTGTTAAAGTAGGGGATGGTTTATAAGACAGGTTGATATTGCAATGTTGGGATAATGGAACTAAAAAGGTCTTTACATCATATTCCAGTTCGTCCTCTTCGTTCTGATGGCCAGTCCCTACTTTTCCCCCTAAATTCTGTGGTCAAAGAGCCTTCCACTTCATTGCACCTTCGTTATGGAACGACTTACCTCTTCACATTTGCCAAGTTGACTCTCTTCAGATTTTCAAGGGACTTTTAAAGACTCATTTGTTTGAATCTTCATTTTTGAAACAATTGCTTTATAATTGTCATTGTTGTTTTAAGTTATGTTTTGCGCATAGGGGCTCCTGTATTGTTCGTTATATCAAATATCTCGTATATAATAGATTTGCATTTAACTGTACGCAGAAAAGTAAAAATCTCATCAAAATATAATTAAATATTTTAAAATACTTAATAAATAGTCAACGTCTTCATGTTTCTATAGGATAAATCAAGTCCTGTTGTTATATACGCTCTTAAAGTCTCTGGATATACTTGACATATATTTTGGTCAAAATCTGATTGTGGCAATTTCCGTTCAGCTCGATCGAGAATCTTAAGTAACGTATGGATCAAGGTCGGATTGGTGCTGAAGTGCCACAATCGTATTAAACAAGTTTCGGCTACATCTACGTCTACGTCTACGTCTACGGCTACGGCTATAGTCATTTGTTGCTATCGCAATGCTTGACCATATGCATTTGCAGAGCCACAGCCGATGTGGTGAATTCGTAAACGGCCTTAGTCTTAATTTGCACTGTGACCCAGCTGAAACCAGCCTCAGTCAGTCTAGATTCAGAGATGCTTAGATCGCAATAACATCACAGTGCAATAAACCGAAAAAAGGGCTGTTCTGATCAACGCCAATTTACATGACGATCAATTTTTAATTCGCTAACCGAATAACCGCCCAGACTAATAAATCGATGCCTGCAATCATTGCTAATTGCGCGGATCGTTAACTCATTGTCTACACGGAGATACCATGGACACTCACACATGTTAGCCAATTTTCCTTTTCGGCGGTTTCGCCTTGCTTCTTAATTGATATCCGACAAATTGGATTTGACGTATACGGCTCGCCGTGAAAAGTTGCCCTATCACGATGTAGCCTGTGTCTTTAATTAAACAAATTGAAAGATCTGCTTCCACGCCAGAGACCCGATTTGCCTACACACAGCATATCTAATTGTAAATGACAGTACCTAACGTGGTATGGTTTACTTACCCCCAACGTGATAAAGTTTATGTGCATAAACATTTGTCACCTCAAGTGTGCCAAATATGTCTTGTGTAACTGTACTTAGCCGCGGACAATCCTCTTAAGCCAAGAGTGTAGCGGCACGACATCAACCTTTCCGATGCTGCAAGACAACACCGTCCTTGGTCTTCTTTTTGCGTACGAGACTTGCTTTTGCCGAAAAAAAAAAAAACCACAAGTGCATTCCTTAACCGTGTGACTCGGACTTTTTCGACCGTTGTACGCTATGAAAGAGCACGGTAAACTTGGCAGGTTGCGAAATGTTAAGGTCTTGCTCTATATGGAAAAACGGGAACGCCTGATCAAACAAACATAATACACTTGCCGTCCTTCAGTGGACGACAATAGATTGAATATAATGTCCGTTACCATTTCCTTTTGTCATCAGGAGAAAGAGGATATCATAATACATGCTGGGCAATACCAGGTGTCAAAACAGTCTTACCCAAGCGGAGTTGTATGTTGTAGCCATACCACCGATATTGTGTGTGGCCAGGCTGTGATAACGAAGCATTCATAGCATGAATCCAAAAGTTGATGAAACCAAACAACTCCACACATCGGCATTCCAAGCTGCCCATCACAATTATCTGCTTCCTATGCAGTGATTGTGCACTACGTCGCCAAGGACGCACAAGTCGTCAAAATAGTTGTTGTACGTACTTCAGGCGACATATGGAGTACAATTAATCATTTAAAAAACTGTTGTAGCCTTGTTTTATGTATACTGTCTGGATGTCTACCGTTTTTAATCATGATTAAGCCCATTCGATTTCTTGATCGTATGTAAATTGGTAATTTTCCCCGTAAATTACACCTGCTTCTATGCTTCATCAGTTATGGAGCTCCTTTTTACACAAAACTGTCAACAGGTCCACGGGAACGAATTGGGATTTGGGTAAGACTGAACACAATTGGTTATGGCAAATGAGATTTTGGATTCACTCTAAAAACTCCTGGGTCAAAATTGACCCGGATTCTGGGACCCTTAGGGTCTGACCCATTTCTGTGCCAGCATGACCCGGAGTCTGTGTCAAAATGACTCGGAGATAGGTCAAACTGATTCAGAATCTGAGTTAAAAACATTACCAGTTTCCGGGTCAGCTTGACCCGGAAACGGGTCAGGCCCCCTTGGCCCCGGAATCCGGGTCAATTCCGACCCGGGAGTCTTTAGAGCATTGGTCTGTGCCCTTTTCTCGACCCCCCCCCCCCAACCGAGCCAGGCGTTGTGAAGCTTGTAGATCCCTTGCATATGACGTTACAATCTCAAAGCTGTCCCTTCACTTAGGTCAATGAAGAACTGCCATTAGATGATAGTCGTGTGCAGCGCGTATGTATGCACGTTCCCATTGTTTGACATCAAAGATGGCGGCCAATGCAGGGGGGGGGGTGTGTCCTTTGGCTAGCCCAGCAAACACTATGCACTCAATGCCGGGGAGGAAATAACCACATGCTTCGTATCACACACCCTTTTTGCTGGAATTATGATGACCGACCAATGTATGTCAAAAGCAACATGAACTCGTTTCCAGGTGTGAAATGTTTATTTAAAGGAACAACACAAGGCATTCATTACGTCACAGGCCGATCCTCATTGGTGTCTTCGAAACCCTGTAGATTCATTCACAGCCAGTCCGAAGCTCGAATGTCCAACCCAGTTTTGTGCTGCACTCATTGTCTATAGATAGAGTCATTATAAAAGTGGAACAAATTACAAGTATATCTAGCTTTACGTTAAAACGGTGTTCAATGCCGTTGTGCTTCATACCCTTCCAGGGTCAATATTGGCACTTAAACATGCACTGGCGTCACATTTAAAATATATCGGTGTGCACGTGTTTCAATTTCATTCGTTCATTCATTCTTGAATGTTTATCAGATTAAATCAAAAAGGCATTGAATTTTACCTTTGGGCTGACGCAAAAATTCATGTTTTAAACTTCACTCTGAAAGAGTATGGCATTTTACACAATTTTAACGTGAGGTAGAGGCTTGTAAATGGTTTCCCCACTAACATAAAGGACTCTATCTGCTGGAAAAATTAACGCGAAACAAAACTGATTTTGACCTTGGAGACCCTCACTTAACCAGATGGCAAAAGCACATGGCTCCAACAGAACCACATGGCTTCGTCAATCTGTGGCTTCATACGTTGTAAACATCCAGAGATGGATGAAGCAGTTGTTTTTCAAAGCTTGTATTGCCCTGGTGTATATCTCTGTATTGTTGGCATTATAAACCGAAGAAGTACCACACAAATGCTTAGCCAGCGGAAACCCTTAACTTGTTCAGTGGGCGCTTTCAGGTTTGCCATGTGATGTAGATTCACACAAAACTCTTCAAAAACATACAGTTCATCTCAAAATGAAAGCGAACACAATGGGAAATGTTTCGCAGTTACGGATAAGACGCATGCTATAATTCAAAATCCTGTTAAACCAAAAGGGAAACTAACTGGGATTTTTTGTTTAGAATTTGGTTTTGAACAAAGACAAATTGACTGGAGCG
>CM021536.1:12020525-12036327 GCA_010994315.2 Pisaster ochraceus | reverse complement strand
CAGTTAACGATTATATATGACTTCTGACTGACACCCAAGAACAAAAATATATTGACTAACAGGGAGACCGCCAACGTAGGGCTGGATCAATTGGTAGAGCGTCGGTACGTTAATCCGGAGGTTGATGGTTCAAGCCCCGTTCCACTCTTTTTTTCTTTGTTCAAACCCAAATTAATTTAAAAACCTCACTGCAGTGCACTGACTTCTTGTACACACAACTTTTACTAATACACCGATTGGTATCCAAAACCATACCATCATTCAGTCGTACATTACCTAAGGAATTGTTTGACACACTAAAGGCACCCTATGTGTTTTTGTGCACACATTACTATCATCTTAAGAAGTGTTTTTCTTTGTTCCAGCGCCTCGAGCACCTCCTTGGTGGATACGTGCGCTATATAAGACTCCAACACAATTATCTATAGTTTATAGACACATGCACAATTCTTAATAAGTCAATGCATGCTACAAAATGCATTAGAAAACTGAACTTTACATATGTCTTCAGAAATCTGAAGTAAACCTTTAAACCATTCCCATTACATGTGAGAAATTCCCCACACGTACATTTTAAGAACGAGCTCTACTGCGTTGATGAGCTGCGAAACCATGTTTTTTTTCCCCAAGTAACCTTGGGGTGAGTTTTCTCTCTTTTATGTCTCTGTCGTGAGGCTACTCAAACCATCCTTGTTGATCCAACGTGGATTTTGCAGTGCATAATATAGCGTATATATTGGCATTCATTTTTTAAAGGTGAAACGGCCTTTATCTCTCAAGGTCACGATGCTCTCCCAATCGCCACGACTCTCTACAAATCAGGTACGGAGGACAATTGCGTCACAACTTCGCTTGTCCGTGATGAATGACTTAAAGTCCGTGATGTACTCTTTGTCTTTATCCAGAAGACGTGAAGCGGCACCCTAATACTTCCCATGCATAATAATTAGGATCTCTGGTAAAGTCATTGATGTTCACCTGAAGCATCTCGAAATTAGTGTTTGAAGGCAACGCAGAGTGCAAAAAACACAGACTTTTAATAGTATGATTTTATTTAAATGGTTAAAAAGAAAGTTTTAAATCTTTAAAAAAAATTATATTGTATTTTGGGCCCTTGGCCCCGAGACTTTAGAGTTTTACAATCAACTATAAAACTACTACTAATATTCAGAACATTGATATTGATATAGTCTAACTGATGAACAATACCGACCAATAGTGTATTGTTTTATCTTTCGATTTGCTTATTTTCAGGTGGGGTGGTTTAAATATATTGGTATGGCGCAGCATGATTTTCCCCCATAATTTATGTATACAGAAATCCGAATATACCCCCATTATTCCATGCTCCATTTGTTATAATGTTGCCCGATTTGAGTTGGAATTTCAATGAGCACAATTAAATTTAACTACACAAAAGTCACCGGGCCCAAATACAGTGCATGAGTTGTGAAATCTTACTAACAATTCTCCCATTCTTGATGGTGATTCAATTATTTTTTTTGAGAGAGAGAAATTGAATCAAATTAACCTTGACTCTTAGTTGCATATGTAGCTTACAGAGGCAGACCGATTGTATCAAAGATTGTAATCTTGAAAAAATACAGTACATTTTACAGACAGTAATGCTGACAATCTGGGAGACGGCTGTAAGTTTTTTTTTCTAGAAGATGCACCCTACAGTGATAAAACACAAAAATTAGAATGGCCATTTCCATGGTTACATAGGGTCGATAATTGTGGAAGGATTCTTTCGCTTGATTGGACAATCACCCGAGTCATGACAGATTCCCACGTTTTGAACCACAGTACCGCACTAAAAATACATCCGTTTGTTTTTATTTTATTTTTTTCCCCATTTCTTTATATGTATATTTTTTTAACAATTTGGCTGAAATCTTCAAAACTATTTGTCCACCTTCTGCTTCTCCTGCCTGTAATCTGCTCCTTTCTTTTGCACTCTGTTTCCACCTGACTGCGCCCGTGACACTAATTATACTTGTATGGATGTGTTGTGCCGTCAACCAGCCTCGGAGAAAGACTCAGCTGGGGTCAAAATGCCAGGCCATTAACAATTTCTGTCTGCTATCTTTGCATGAATATACACTGAATGCGAAATGTGGGTATCTTCAATTCACCAAACCACTGCATTTAAGAAGATAGACCCTGTTCTGTTCCATACTGTCACCCTTTCCAATTTGTCCCTTATTTGAAGTGCAGTCATTCTGAGCCTCAAGTTTTTAACACAAGTTATTAGTGGTACACTGCAAACAATAAATGGGTCGGATTTGACCCGAATTCCGGGCCAAATGAGGCCTGACCCGTTTTGGGGTCAGTATAACTTGTGTCAATATTACCCCAAAATGGGTCAAACTGACGCAGAATCCGAGTCAAAAATATAATGTATAAACCGGTTTCCGGGTCAGCCTGACCCGGAATTGGGTCAGGCTCATGGACCCTAAACTCGGAGCTTTCAGAGTGTATCATAAAACCACCCAGTGTATATTTTACTAAATTCTAAGTGCTCACACAAAAAAAAAATGTATATAAATTCAGCTGGTTTAGCAGACCTTAAACAGTGCTGTTTTCGAGACGACAGCCTAAAAACGTGTAGTCGTTCAATTGGGGGATTGCTGTCTAGTGTTCCATTTCTCCCTCCGATTCCTCTACTTTGTTTTTCTTTGCGAGGAAAATATTTGCACACGGTCGGAATGTGTACCCTTTGAGCCGCTTTGCTGTAAAAACATGAACACAAATTTGTGCGTGGGAAAAGTGATTTCTCATGTAGTCGATCAGTAATTTAACACGAGCGTAACGTTTACTTGGGGAAAACGCTTGTAAAACACCAAGCAGGAATATTCCACCTGTTAATGTGTAGAACCAGTATTGGAGATCACGTCACCAGCTTGTTTGCAGTGCAAGCCTGAGAGTTTATGAGGACCAGCTGACCAAATTAACACCAATTAGTTGAAAATCGTTCCACCACCCCTTTAACAAAAACGTCATTACAGAGTTGAAGATGTTTCGGGTCACCTCAGTCAGGTCACGTCTGTGGAAATGATTGGACCTCGCACAAAGCCTAGCATTAATTGATTTGTTTTAATTTGGTTTACAAGATTAGATTGCGTAAGGCTGAATCATGTCTCGTCTTACCAATTAACCCAGTACTAAAAAACTGCCAAGTACCAAATCCAAGCGGATTGCACTAAAAGCTGGGCAAATAGAATTGTAAGGTTAGATCTTATTGAAGTTGTAGATCCAAGATCTCGTTAAAGGAGTAAAATCAGGTTTCCTGACGACATAGGCTAAGATTTACTGAATTCTTTAATCACAAGTTCACTGCAAATAGAATTACCAATAACCTTTATAAAAAAATCACCTTATATTCGGTGCTCCCGTTTGAATGAACTCTTGTATTGAATGAAGACCTTCAATAAAGTGAGTTTCATTGAATCAGCTTTTTCTAATGCTGGGGCAATATTTAATTGTTTTTTTTAAATAAAGTTCTTTATTAAGTTTTTTTGTGAAATAGAAGAAACGTGCATTTTAGGCAGGCATTTAATTCTGATTTAGTTATCCAACATCTAAAGACGTTTTATTTTTCAGGGCTAGTTTGTTTTTTATAAGGGTTTTAAAACACCAATCATAGAGAGGTTATACGACACTTATCTGCGTAACACATGTGACGCATACGTTAGGCCATAATGCTGAATATCGAATACTGATACCTAGAAATGTATGGTCCACACACACCTCTATGTAAAGCCAACGCAAGATGCTGCATATCTTGCAGATTGCAACAGCAACTGATAAAGAAACTTACACGTAATGAAAACATGCAGCTTAAGCTCTCTTAGATGTCTATTGCGCACGGAGCTTTAAAACCCGGTTCATTTTTTACTTCCTGCGAATCCGAATGTGACACGAATTTTTTACGTCACAAATTCGCAACGAACACTACGGAAAAGTTGAGGTGTGGGCAAACTCCTGAGAAACATTCGCAGCGAAAACAGAGCCGTGACATCAAAATTCGCTTCGCATTCGCATTCGCAGGAAGTATAAAGCCCGGTTCATACTTCCTGCGAATGCGAATGCATTACAAGTTTTGACGTCACAAAATCGCAACAAATAATTCGCAACAGTTGTGTGTTCAACTCCTGCGAAACATTCGCTGCGAAAACAGCCATGTGACGTCAAAATTCGCTTCGCATTCTCATTTGCATGAAGTATCAATCGGGTTTTATATCCCCGGTTTATATACCCCTTGCACAATGCGAAAGCGCATGCAAATGGAATTTACGCTGTGCAAACAGTCAAAAAGCGCTGTTTTCCCAAAATAACGCAATAATGTTTGCTTCGTTTTCGCAATTCACAAAAACCGAGTTTGGGAGAGGCCTTTGCCCAATAGGGCCCAATTTCATAGAGCTGCTTAAGTACAAAAAGTGAGTAAGCACAAAATAAGTATACTCACCAGAATAAGGTTACCAGCCAAAATACCATGTCACTAGTACCATTTACGACTGGCATCCCACTCCTTTTTGCGGACAATTTTTAAGCAGTATTTCCTGCTTAAGCAGCTCTATGAAATTGGACCTGGGGATGACATAGGCTGATTGTGATGATGCTAATGACGAACCGAGATTTCAACATTATGGGGAATAAAATGTATGTGTTTTATTACAGTAGGATGAATCTGTGCGTAATAAGTTGACGTTAAACCGCACAACAGCACGTAGAATTTGGTAAATATCCTTAAGTCCTTTCTACAGTACCGTGAGCAAAGTTCAACTTTCCTTTGGCATACTTTAGTTCAAAGAACTAAAGATCTCCATTCAATAATGTAGTAACTTGAAACCGTTCAACTCATTCTTCTGCTGAATTAAATCCGCTACTACAAATAGTAAAAGAAACCTGACCCTCACGCATACATATTTTTGATGAGTAGGTAACGTAAAAGGGGAGTTAAAATAAGAGTAGGCCCACAATTCATTTTTTTTGTGTGTGTTTAAAATACACAACAAAAAGTCAGCCGCTGAAAACGCCATTAAATCAGTTGGGCTTGTTTCAGAGAAAACAACCAAATACGGTGCATATTTTGATAGGGATTTTCTGTGCATATAGACCTAACTTTCATATCACTTGCGGCAATTGAATTGCACTCTGAACACTTCCGGGTCAGAATTGACCCGGGTCCGGTTTCTGTGGGGCCTGACCCCTTTCTGGGTCAGATGACCAGGAAGATGACCCAGAAAGGGTAAAAAAAATTAACAGAATCCAAGTAAACAAGCATTTTTAAAACATTACCTTCCGGGTCAGCCTGACCCGTTAATGGGTCAGGCCCCCTGATTGGACCCAGAATCCGGGTTACCTTTGACCCGGAAGTTTTAAGAGTTTCAGCAAAATAAATGTGATTTGAGGGTGTTTCTATCGTTATGGTTGATCGGCCCTTACGGTATTTCTCTATAGGATTGGAGTGAGTGGTATGGACTTTATTGCAACCAATCAATTTGTTTTTTTTAGTGTTCCAGTCTCTTTGTCTTATAAATCGCATTGGTTTTTTATTTATTGACATTTATTAATTTATTATTTATATCTTATTTGTATTTACTTTTCCTTATAAGCTGATTCCTTTCTGCCGCTTCATAGGTTGTATCGTAAACTTAGGTATGATCCCTGGCTATAAACGGCATTTTAAATATACATGTGCATTTTTATTTCTTACTTTTATTGTTTGTGCGAGGCGCCTTTGGCGCCTTTTAAGGCAGATTCTGCCCTACATAAGATCTTTATTTGTATTTTTAAAATGTATTATTAAAGGTTGAGTGGCTTCTGACTTGCACCCCAGATCAAAGATATTGACAACATAAGGGCGAGATAGCTCAGTTAGTAGAGCACCGGCACGAGGTCGAAGGTCCAAGTAAATTTTCTATGTTTAACCCAAATTATACTTTGTCTCAGCGGGCAAGAAATTCTGATATTTAACCACACGGCAGCCCTCAATGTCAGGTTCCCTTACATAGTTCATTAACAGCGAGTGTACTAATTATCAATTAACAAACCAGAACAGACCATTTTTTACCTTAAGCATCGCTTTGCTTACATTTGACTGGCAGTGAACTTTGATGAAGTGCTACAATGAAGCGAAGAGACATTATTTGGTCTCCCGTTGGAGGCTCACAGGAATGGGCTTCGATTAACCGACTTTTTAACCTCAATGATATGCCGATCTTTCAGCTTGCAGTACTCCCAATATTCTCTCCAGATTAATATATGCGAGCGTCCAGATAATATTTCATACGAAATGCGTTTGTACGCTCTTCTGTGAGAAATTAAAACACCTTTAGGCTATTGCTGTTTCTCAGAAGATTTGATACCATCAATTGGGCAGCAGAATGTGAATAGTAATTTGTTGCAGGGGACCAGTTCTGTTCTGCGGAAAAAAATTAAACGCAGAGTTCTAAATCTGATACTACGACTCAGCCTCCGCCTGATCTGATAAGCAGTCTGGACCACTTATACGTCTGGGAACTAGATATTTTAAGGGGATTTATATCCCCGAATGTAATTATCAAAAAGAAAGAAACAAATCGTCTGGTACCAACAGGAAATACCTGAGCCCCATCGGAAGAACGGCACTGATTGACGAATAAACAAGTTAGGGGAATCAAGATTCTATCTTGGCCAGAAGAATGGCTAAAACTTCTAAGAGTGCCCGAGGAAAAGCTTTGTCGCGTGGGATGAGAGGCTCTGCATAAGATCTGAGTATGGGACCTCAAAGAAAATAAACCCTTAAAGGTTTTGCGTGTTTTATTTCCTATTGAACTTTTTACAACTCATAATTGATGGCTCAGAAGAAACGACAGCTGTATTTGGGCAGACTTTGTCATGGTGAAACCCAAAAAGTGGATTTGATATGTTGAACTCGTTTTCTAATTGAGTTGAAGTTGGATGTAAGCTTATGTCTTACGTGTAACGAAAGCAACTCTTTCATCGCCTTGGAGTAGTTTATTAAAAACAAATATACGGTGAGAATCACTTTTTCAGCAGATCGGCTTACTCAGCGAACGTTATTTTGTTTGCATTTTCAAACAAATATCATGTTTCAAATATCCTTGGTTTAGCACGATCTACATTGATGTTGTCTGTATATTCGGCACTCATTGCGAAACGACGCAGAGCTTTGCTCGTAATCGTAGACCAGTCTCCAACTTGTAAAGTGTTTCGTCAATAAAATACTCAAATAGGAACAGCCTAGTTGAAGCCACGGAGACCATTAAATCGGACACTATCAACTTTTTATTCGGTCATCCGAAAGGTTGAGAGAACATTATCTAAAGAAAATGTTTCGTCGGATGTGTTATTGATTTTCTGGGAGAATTTATAGCATAAACCATCAATATTAAACCTTTGGGAGAGCCCATTTTCAACTCTATTACAATTTTCTGCCCCACAAGATAAATACAGGGGACAGTATATACATTTTGAGAATGGGACCCCGCGTCCATTCTTAAAACAAATGAATATGTTGTTTAGACACTTTTGGGAAAATATTGTGTCGCTATAATAGAGGACAGATTAGGTATCGGGACAGACGAGAAAGTCAACCGGATCTCTTTGACAGCAATCTGGATCTTCAATATTGATAACATGACTACAACTAAAACGATTGAAAATGAACGAGGAGATTTTGACGGTTCCTCACCAAGTAACCAGCTGCCACGAACAAAAGTAATGTGTTTTGTTAAATAGAACTGCATCTTACTTAATGACATGTTTCAATACTCCCGCCCTGGAGAGTATAGAGAAAGAAGAACGGTTACGAATGTACGGAATGACCTCACAAAATAAACCACAAACACCCCCTAGAGACGAGCAGAGTGCGCTGCTTGAAACGTCGAGACTCAACTTCGGTTCTTTTCGGAGCCAATATTTATCTCAATAAGCAGAGATTGATTTTCTCACTTCCAACACGAATGCAAAGCTTCAAGTCTTACTTTGACAATTTGTTGTCATTTGAAGAGTATTTAAGAGGGAAGTATGATTACTGTCGGTAATTAGTCTTTGAAATACTTGTTTTAAAATCCCCGGGTTACGATTTCTTCCATAATTACCTGGGAGGATACATTTCAGACTTTCATTTGAAGTAAGGCCTTTTTATGTCTGCTTAGTGACAAAACTAGCTGTTATTTTTCTTCAGATTTTAAAAAAATCTGCCCTGCAATCTAAAGAAGAATCTGAAACTTCGACTGGTTGTGTGTGTACACAACGCAGGGGTGGATGTTACAACATACCGAGTTAAGCTGTGAGGCCACTTTAAATTGAGCATCCTTAAACCACTACCCATATTTACCCTAAAGGTTGCTATTTATTCTGTCTTTTAAACTGCACTTCCTTACATTATTAACGGCTGGGGAGAAATGTCAAGTAAGCCAGCCCAGAGATTGAGTGTGTTGCATAGGTCAGTGCTGTGAAACACATGAGAGCAACAACCCAACAGAGAATAATGTATACATTTTTAAGCAATCATCAGCAAATATATACATATAGGTAACTGGCTTAGGGTTCGTTCCGTGAGGTTGGGTGTTCCGCACGGTGGGGACTCGAACCCCGACCATCCGCGATTAATGACTAGCCATCCCGAGAAGAGAGGCAATTCGATGTCCTCACCACTATTATGTCTTCGACGGGTTTTGCAACATCCGATTTGGAAGACAGCTTGCCAGTGTTCTGATTTAACAAAACTTCAGGGAGTACTTTCGGGCTGAACAAAGAAAAACTTGACTAGAGCGTGACTTGAGCCTGCGACCTCCGGATTGACGTGCCGGCGCTCCACTAACTGGGCTGTCTCGCCCTAATGTTGGCCGTCTCCCTATATGTTCGGGAGTGCCAATCAGATGAGCTTCAAAGACAATAGACGAACTTCTGAGAGAACATTTACACAAGATTGAGTGTCAAACCTTGCTTGTGTTGTAATGAAGTGCAATTACATTACTGATGAAGTGAAGTATTCCATTTCAAGACTTTTACTCTAAAGACAGAGCAGGGTGGGTTGCGAATTAAGGGAAAGGCGCTCTGTCTATTGCCCCCTGAAAACAGTACGCAAATGGAATATAAAGTCAACAACAAAGTAGAGTGTAACTGAAAGTAATGTAATTATTGCTCCGACGATAAAGTACAATGCAATTGATTGTCTTCACCAATGTATGAAGTGGAAGATGAAATCGCACTTACCCGAAGTTCATTCCTGAGTTCTCTAATTGATATTGCAGGTCCGTGCCATGAGCACAACAATGAGAGTATGCTATTAGGGTTTTTATAATTTGTCGCTATGTTTTTGTGTGGTGTTTGTTTTCACCTACCGTGCTTTCAATTTCTCTCGAGAGCGGGACACTGTCTGTACTGCATGACTTGTTATTTATTAAATGCAGTCCAGTAAGGGACGTGGTTATTGGCTCTAGATATCAAGAGGGAATTCGACGCCGCAGACCGCCTCTCAAGTAAAGTGATGCATACAAACAATCAGGATGGGGAAAAGTCTTCACTCTAAAAAGAAAAACTACCGGGTCAGATTTGACTCAGATTTCGGGTCCCAAGTGTCCTGACCCAATTCCGGGTCAGGCTGACACGGAAAGTGGTTTTACAAAATGGGATTTGAGCTCGGATTCTGCGTTAGTTTGATCAATTTACAGGTGATTTTGACAGTGAATCCGGGTTACACTGACCCTGAGATGGGTCACACTGACCCAGAGATGGGTCACACCGACACAGAGATGGGTCACACTGACCCAGAGATGGTCACACTGACCCAGAGATGGGTCACACTGACCCAGAGATTGGTCACACTGACCCAGAAATAAGCCAGGTTTCACCTGACCCGGACTCGGGGTCAATTCTGACCTGGACGGTTTAAGAGTGTAGTGTACACATACTAAACAAACAAGTATCCGTCGTGTTCGGTGAATGTATTGACAATGGCGAAATTACTGGGAAATGCATCCCTTACGGTCTGACCTGCTCTGTGTTGAGTGATTGCTTGTGGTTGTTGTTCCATTATCCGAGTTTATACTTAACCTGATTGGTGAACTATTCGGGGGGGGGTCTCTGATTGCGATCGGATGTGACTTATAATCCTAAATATGAAGAGTTCAAAAGTTGCTTAAGGTAATCCTAAGATTGGAAATTGTGTTTTTCCCCATCGGCTGAAGGAGAGTAATTAAAATCGATATGGAGCAAATTAGTCACGGGGAGGGAGTTTGATTTACACACAAAAGGGGAAAAGGAAAAGAAAAAGAAATTACAATTATTTCGAGACACTGATGGAGTACATCAAAGGGCCAGCTCGTTGTTTAGTTGAGTTTTGCCGTCCACTTAAAGGCAGGATAAACTTTTGGTAGGCCCTATTTGTGAAAAACCCGTATCCTCACTTGGTGTATCCCAACATAATAAATAACATAATAAAGCTGCTCAAATGGTCATCGAAGTTGCAAGAAAATAATGAAAAATAAAAAACCACCCTGGTTGTATCGAAATGTGTGCTTTCAGATGCCTGAGAAAGGCTTCATGCCTTTTATAAGCCTTTGTCATCAGATTTAAATTTTATGGTGAAAAATTATCTCTTTCTCTAAAACTACACTTACTACTTCAAAGGGGGTCGTTTCTAACATTTTATACCATCGACAGCTCTCTAGTACGAAAGCGTATTGCTGCCACATGAATAAAAAAAATGTCTTATCGTGTACGTACACGATAACTTATCGTGTACGGACACGACATGCTTAGACGTATCGTATTACGTACACGATAAGTTATTACGTACGTACACGATAAGTCAAAACTGTTCGTGTGTGTCAACGATAAAGTCATCGTGTACCTACACAATAAGAGAGAATTGTTTGTATCCATGTGGCGGCCATACGCTTCCGTACTTTATGGTCAATATTTTTTAGAGTAATTGCCAAAGTACAACCTGCCTTTCAAAGTTTCTCTCCAAAATACAGTATCAAGTAGAGCATTTGCTTATGCACATTATGCTGTAAATACCGAGAGCCAAGAATTTCAACCCATCATTATTGTATAACTGTGTTAATAAAGCCAGGTGGGTGGTACGATGTGGAAGATTTCTCCCGTTTATTTTGCCAATTTTGATCAAACCACGTCATAGTTAGACCTACTCGAGAAATGTTATGCGTCTTCTGGCCATTGTTATGATTTGCAAATGCTTATAGTTTCTACAGCTTGAGTTGCCTCTGGATTTTGAAAGTAGTGAAAATTTACGCAGCAAAAAACATGTCTAGGCCTACAATGTGTCAAAATACACTGTGCATTAATAAAAATGGCGTCCAATCGGTGACACTATATAATTTCCACATGAGTAAATGAATACTTATCAAGGGTGTCCAACATTTTTTTAAACCAGGGTGCCACCCATAAATCATTTGGGTTCAAACAATGAAAGGATGGTTCAATTTTAGTTTCCTCGTAATATTTTCGCATGCGTTTATGCAAGGAAGGACTCTTAAAACCGACACTGAAAATGTGACACGAGGGGGAATACGACTGCATCTCCGACAGACCCAAGAGATTCTTTACTACCCCGGAGTGCAGCACTTCCCCCGGGAGGTCGGGGGATAAACCTTTATTAAATTAACATTCCTAATTAGTTTACAGAATGCTAGCAGTGTGTAGTGAATCACAGTATGTGTTAAATTGCATGTCAATGTTAGTGCTTATTTGATTGATAACCATAATTCGGGAGAGGAGTGTACTTTTTATGGGATTGTCGCATTTCACAACAGTCATTGACAAAATATAAATGTTTGCATTTTCACTCAAACATCTGTTGATTATCTTCCGTTCAAGGTGTCACCGTGTGAGCTTCCACAATGAAGCAGGGCAGCACATTTTGAATACTTGGTAAGTAGTCTCTTTTATTGTATTTATATTTTGTCATGATCAGCTTGTTCTCTTTCTGGTATGGAACAAAATATGATCTTTAAAACTGTCAAGCATTGATTGTTATGCATTGCATTAGATTCCCTATAAAGAAGTGACTCCCACCACTACAAAATGTTGTATGTTGCCTACCCTCAAAATTCAGAATTGATCCGGATTCCGTCACTTTGACCCATTTCTGGGTAATTTTGATCCATTTCTGGGTCATTTTCACACAGATTCTGGTTCATACTGACCCGGAAATGGGTTGTGCGTTTCGTGACTCGGCGGATCAGTTAGGTTTTAGTGTGCAGTTGAAAAGGTATGTAAAAGAAGGCGAAAACTCTCTCCTACTAAAGTTAAGTGGACTGTTGCATGTCGTATAATGCCGTGTTTAGTCATTAGTCCGTTCAAAGGTTTAAAGGTTTCTTCAGTGTAGTATTGTAAAACTTTGATACAAAATAAGAGATTTAATAAGATTTTCAAATGAGTGAGTTTCTCCCGCCACTTGCTGCGCTATTTCATGGATCCCAACGAGGGCGCGTAGGAATGCAACACGAAAACAACGGTAAAGTACCAGCGAAATGTGTGGCATACGCAGCAGGCATAAACGCTGCGCGTGCAGTTAAGGTGCACTTGTTATTTTCGTAACCCCTTTAAAAGACCATATTGAAATAAGTAGAAAACACTTGTCCATTTACATTAATCAAACGAATAAAGAAATAAATAAATGGTTGAATTATAACCTTAACGTAAATAAACAATAATTGATTGAGGCGCATTAAAAAAATTGCTGTTGCAACCTTACACCATTTCTGGCACTGAAACCTAAGGTCTAGGGATAAACTGACGACATAAACTGTGTTACTCTGAATGACTATGTACTAAAATACTCATTTATAACTGACTAACTTACTGACTGTTTATAAAGGTCACTTAAAACAATAAAAAGGTTTGTAACATTAACGAAGAAGCAAAACATGAAACCAATATCGCTGTTTCCTGATGGGGAAAAACTTTTTCTCAACGAAGTTTTCGTGGGCTATGGTCATGTTTCTTTTGAGCTAGAGATGATTGGAATCGAATACAAACCTTCATAAAATTCTCATAAATTGTTTTTGTAGAATATTATTTCAGCAAAACCAGACATGATATTCTTCCTTCTTTAGTCTGATATCCGATTTTTTATGTTTATTTTTTTTTGCACGTGGATCGGTTCGTTCGTTCGTACGAAGATTATCAAGGTGTACATCATCTAAATAGGAAGATCCTTATTTAGCCAACTGATGGTCAAAAGACCTGGAAAAAACGTGGGAAAAAAACGTGGGTCTGTTATCATTCTTAAAATGAGGCAATCTGTCGATCCGCTGGAAGCTTGCATCAATCTGTGCTGTGTAGTTCTTTGGCTTGAAATTATCGCTCGACTGTTAATCGTCATGTCCTTTATATGCCTAGCTTTTATTCATGAACGAAAATCATTTATTCATTCACCTACGTGGTTGCTAGCTCCCCGTTCGAGAAGTCAACCCTCGATGAGATGTTGGCATTCATTATTTTGACATGATTTCAAAAGGTCATAGTGTGTCTTAAAACATATCATGAGAATACTTTTTGCTACGGATTTTAACAAAAAACCATAACTGAACAAGAACGGTAGTTAAATAAAACCCAAATAAACAAAAAAACGGAGCAATGTTTTCTTGCATGTCTTATATTTGAAGAAAAAACAGACTCATTTAACAAAGTTGACAAAGAGCTAGAGAATTAAGTCTCCATAACAACCGCGGGAATCTATTTAAAAACCGGAAAGATCCTGAATTTGACGAAATCTTTAACTGAGATGGATGTAATCGAGCCTCTGAACCCACTTTTTGAGTGGTGCAAAATTACCCCAAATAGGTTAACAGCCACCTTAAGGAGGATGGTTATACGAAAGATAAACAAACAACAACATTCAGCCGAACGTACAAGTTTACATTCCTCTTGAGCCAAATGTTAAAGGGGAACGTAGCATCCCCTTTACCCCAAACGTTGACTTTCCTTTCAGACTTTATTCGGTCAAACCATAGAGCACGGACCCTCAAACCATAGAGAAAGGATTTATTCTCTTTGCCAACAACAAACTAACGTTCCGGAGGGACCTTTTTGCATGAATGGCATCCTCGTGCGTTTTCAGGGATGGATACCTTCCTAGGGATTTATGTGTGTATCAGCGAAAACATGGCCCCCAGCAGCGCGCAAAGCCTTATAAATATTCACACTTCAAACGTAGGTTGACACGTTTGTCAGCAAAAGTTCACTTTTTCAACGTAAGCTTGTTTTGACAGAACTTCAGCATATGGCTGAATTTGTGGCTTAGGCTGTGTATAGTGGCTCGGTCACTCGTGTTAGATAGTAATGTTAATGACACAGCCATAACAAACGTTGAGTTTATTTAAACAGATGAGGTCATTTTAATAACTGTATAGAGAGGTTGCGTGACCCCTTAAAAGGTCATTTTGACGGCCATGTTGGGTACTATTTCCCCATCACACGAACGGTATTTTAGTAATCAACATGGCGGCGGAGACAATGAAGTGACGTCACGTGAAACCTCTCTATAGAACGATAATACAACAGTGGGTAACGATGAGGCAAAGCTATGGTGCAATTCCACCAACTCTTCAATTGCTCATAACAGCCGTTGATTCCAACGCAAACTTGACATTGTTTGCACTCTTTGGAGCCTATTCACCAGCAATAGGCTTCTGTACAGTGGTGATTTTTCAGTTGTCCATCTACTTCTTAAGTGACGACTTTGAGAAGAGTCGTAGGCTGTATCCGAATTGGCGGCTACGGCTACGGCTATGACTGTTGCTAAGTGTGTTGCTAGGAACGTCCTATACTTCAATGCATGAAGACGCAGCAACCCAGCCGTAGCCGTAGCCGTAGCCACCAATTCGGACACGGCCTAAAGCTAGAAAACAGGCTTCGTATTTGATCGTTTTAGCTCGTCGTGATAATGGTGCATAATCTGAACATCACGTAGAAAAACGTGCAACAACTGCCTGCTATCAATACAGCGAAATGACCCTCGCATTTTGGAATGGCAGCCTTGGATAGACATGATCAAGCATGCAGTCTCTGAACAAGTCTTCAGCTATAACACCATATAAAATCAGAGCAAGGAAATTTGATCAACAGACAAAAGAGCACATCTCCAAACACGAGCTCTGAGCATAGAGAAAGGACCATCTATGCTCTGAGGCAGTAAAAGAGTACCCCTGGAATATAAACACGCATTGCGATGAAAAAGGGGCATATGGGGGCATATGGTTCACCTCGAGTCCACCTCGACCCACCCACCACCACCACCCGTTGCCACTGGCACAAAATGATGTTTGTAGAACTATTATAAGCGACGAATTTGACCAGCGCACAATCACGTAGTCGTACACAGATTTGTTTACTCTCAGTCTCGCCATCTCATGTTGTGTTGATTTCCGCCCTCGCATTTTACCACTCAACAACTTGTAGTTTCTGACTTGTGGCTAACTCGCCCTCTAGAAAAAGAAAGTGATTTACCAAGGAAAAAAAAAAACGGCTGCGCATCTTGAATTTCCTCTTCCTGTTTTGATTTTATTGGTCAACGATGCCTCAAAATTGTTGCCGCCTCGTCTTTCAATCGCTGGTGAACGTGATTGAAATGTTGGCCATATAAGCAGATTTTTTTTTTTTTTTTTTTTTTTTAATGAGATATCGCCCAACTCACAAGGCCGGACGGCCACTTCAAGGCGAGGGCTACACTTAACTGATTTGGGCTGTCAACGCAGATCATCTGTCACCAGAGGCACGTTGCCACCTACTCCTGGGGCTGAAACAGGGTTACCCC
>CM021536.1:11979553-12011013 GCA_010994315.2 Pisaster ochraceus | reverse complement strand
TTTCAAAACTTGCCCAGAAACACGCACAGCGGCAAGGCTCGAGTTGCTTGTTCCGTCTCGGCGTTATTCAGCGAAATTGCACTGGGTCGTTGGCGATGAAGTAGTTTTTTTATATAATTAAATTAATCTTACTTTACCAGTAAAGACAAAATAATATGGTTTGGCAATGACAAGTATAGTCCAACTTCAAGTTCACATACTCGTTCTAATGGTACTGCAATTTTTTGTTCGTCTGAAATCTTCCAGAATGCTACATGCCAAATGCTACATGCCAAGCGGAGATGCCAGCCCCCCCATATAAAAAAAAAAACAGAAAAAGCTTTATAACACTTGCAGATTTCGTTAAGAGACGTCAAATTTCCAACCGTTAAGGCTGGAGTGAAATACCAATAAGAGATGGGTATCTGAACTGTCCGGGAGTCATGGAATATTCATCGGAACTCTCGTCGGGGTGGGAAACAGCCCTTTATGCCCCCGGCAAGGTCATAACTTGACACGGGGGGATAGATACCGCTCGTTCTAGCATTGTCAAAACAATATGCAAATCACCTCGCCGAACAATACAACACAGACGAAGATAGTGCGTGTGTATGCCTCGAGTTCACTTTAAAACAACGCCAGGTGCGGTTCCATAGTTAAAACGTTTGGTGAATTTGATTTAAATTTGATACATTTGTGGTACAAACGGGAGATTTTAATCTACAGGCACCTCAAGCTTGTTGCCAAATAGATATGCAATCTGTGAACACCGGACGATCGAAAGTGACCCGTGTTTCAAACTCACCAGAGCCAACTGAATTGAAGAAGTAACACATCTTTGATTCACACAAACAACCTGTTTACTGACAGTGGTCGAGTGCATCTCGTGGTAAACAAGCTTGACCGGGGACTCTTCATTCCCCTAAAATTCAAGGTCCGTTCGATTGTTACTTCTGGCCGTGGATCTCTATGATAAAACAATGCATAATATCTGGTGTGGCTTGAGCATTTCTGCCAGCATTTTGCGCTGTCGGCCTTAGCTATTTCGTTAAATACATAAGTCGTTGTGGGTGTTATGGAACCTCTTTACGACCCTTGTATCGCCTCGACCCGAAGTGGATGGAACCCTTGCAAGAATATATGCCGGTTCCCACAAGTCGTTTTACTCAAGCATTAGACCTATGGCTGTAGGAGATTGACGGAGTAGTAGATTTTGCTGGTACCAAAAATAGTTGATTGGGTAGAAGAAGAAAAAGCGATGTGCGGATAAGATGCAGGTGGCTTTCCCGCCCGATTCTCCCGCCATTTCAACATGAAGTTATTGAGCTGTTTATCGAATGATCTAAGAAACGAGACCGGTGAACTGGGTTGCGTTGATACGTCTCGAAGTCAATGTAAGGATTACGTGCACGCTTCGTTTCAGACTGCTCCAGTACAAAGAATCCGTGGGGTTCTGTTTTTTTTCCCTCCCCTTCTTCTTCGCCAAAGCAAAGGATACCCCCAACCTTTCAGGGAAAGTTCAGTCATAGAGGAATAGCAGCTGAAGTCATTGTGTTATCATGAATGATACATGAGCTGTACTTGGTCGGTTAAGATAGTGTACCGAGGCGTTCAGTGTTGAAGACGTTGCATCAAGTCGGTTGTAATTAGAGACAAATAAAAATGCTGATGGTAAAGCCGACTGTTCCTACAGAAGGTACTGGCACACAGGTGTTATTTTTGGCTGATGGTTTTGTCGCATTTTCGAGTGTGTTGAAATGATAAGTCTGTATTAAGCATCAGGGCCTACACAAATAATACAACACAACACGTTAACGGTAAAACATGTACGAAGGCTTCTCAACAGCTTGAACTCCTATTTCAATTACACTTTCCATTTTCTTTTCATAAGACGGTCAAAACGGTCACGTTTACTCTTAAAAAGTTGAAAATAAAAACATTATATATATCTAGCGGTACACCATCACTTTAATACTGGAGACGCATTTGGCAATTCCAATTACCGCTTGCAGTGTATTGACCGGTTCTCAGATTAAAGCAACTCGCATAGTGTTAACTGAAAAGGGCACCAGATCCGATATCGAGCGGGTACCAGCTTGGAGCGAATCGATGGTTTATGGCAGCATGAGTACATGGAAGTGTCTTTAGGTATTTTTGTATTCTTCGCTGAGGACAGTTTTCCGCAGCCTTTCTTCGATTTGAATGTGACTGTACTCTGGCGCTGGCACTTAAACGTCTTGTTGAAACGTCTATAAATAGCGCCCAATGCAAGGTCTGGATAGACACTTGATGGGGAGACCGTTCAATGTCAGCAGCTAACAGTTTATCCATTTACAACGCCGGGTGTGCAACTGACATCTCACAGAGGATCTTCCTGAAGATGGATCTTTCTCTGGGCACAGTGCCAATTTATTCATTTATTTTCTTCATGTATATATGCGCAACAATTTAATTAAGTAGATCTACGCGTTGACATCACGAAGTCCACTTGAACTGTGTTAAGTCCACCGAACTCTTGTGCACAAAGAGTTTCACTTCTATGTATAGTTAACTTTGAAAGGCCCCCATTGCTGGAGCTTCGCTGTGGGTATCAGGGGGAATTGTACCGGGCAATTGAAATCGTGCTTGCCCAAGCGAGTATCAATTGACCACAAAAAAACCTGCTTAGATCGGATCGCATGAGTTCTCACCAGATGTACATATTGAGTATCAGACTGGTTTGATTAAACGATGGGGGCGGTATATCCCTTTAAAATGAAATTGCTTAGCTCGGATTACATAAGCTATACAGGTGAACAGGAGGTGATCGATACCCATCGCCGACGGAGAGTTTCCGTTTTTGTGCGCGATACTATTTTTCTTAGGCCGATTGATCCGCGTTTACGTGTCGGCTTCATCCCCCTCCAGCCAGTCATCTCTGATTCGTCATCCCCGCTATCTGCGTTCCAATGACCCGCGGATTCCATTATATCCCTCCTCTAGATTGGGAGATCTTCCGCCCTTCATTGAGACCTTATATTTTTTGAGATGCTTGTGATTTACGCATTACACCCTTTGGCAACTGCTTTTAATAATGTGTTCTCCTCTATTTCCCATCTTATCAGGGACAACACAACATGTGTGAGTGGGTTTTTTTTTCTTCTCCTTTTTTTGTGTGTGTGTGTTTTTTGAGGGGGTTAAACGCGTGACTTACATTTTCATTGCAGCAGGTGAAGCTAGGTACATCAAAAAGTCCCAAATTCCTCACACATTTTGTCAGGAAATTGCTTCAATCTGACATTGCCTTTCAAGTTTTCTCTCAATATTTATCTTAGATAAGCCTACATGGCGTTTTAACACTCAAATCTTAGCCTCGACACGTTCGCAAACTTTCTATCCACCAGCCAGAGACTTTATTAACACGGATGCCGTGCGGTTCTGATTTGCACACTCTATAAAAACAAGCACCACTTTGACTTCGTTCAGCGGATAGTAAAGGTCAAATACTAATTCTAGAGGTGGGCTTTCTGCTACACTTTAAAACTCCCGGGTCAGAATTGACCCGGGTTCGGGATCTGTAGAGTCTGACCAATTTCTGGGTCAGATTTACCCGAAAGCTGCGTCAAAATGACCCAGAAATGGGTCAAACTGACGCAGAGTCCGGGTCAAAATGCCATTGTGTAACCACTTCCCAGGTCAGCTTGACTCTGAATGGGTGAGGCTCCCTAGAAGCTGAAATTCTGGCCAATTCTGACTCATTAAAAAAAAAAGTACATTGATGCACAAAACCAGCAGGGTTTGAATCATCCTGGAATCTGGTAATTTTGTTTCACTTCTTTTGATTTGATTCATTGTAAAATTACCTTTTTATATCCCAAACATTGCGTCTCATATACAAAAACAAAATTTTTAAAAAGAGAGAAATGTATGTGCACTTATATGAAGGAAGTGCATGTTCCTTTGTCTGATTTTCTCTCCCAAGACTTCTTATAGTTATTTTCAACTCGGCTTGGTGACAGACCAATTTTCTGGTGTCATGCAGTTTCTATTTATTACCTGTATTTAAAGCTGTCGGTACATAATTATGTACATGAAACGATTATGCTGTGGTTGTATTGATTGTTGTCGTATTGGTTGGTTTACATCACTACATACCAGCACTTTGGAGTTCAACAGACCTTTAAACATAGTGTGACAACCTTCCTTTTCTCCAATCCTAATCAAACCAAAACACTTTTTTCCTGGATATTAGCATTCATTACTGCTATTGGATAAAAGGGAACATGTCCAAGATGGAGGGCAGCATGCTAAGGTATATTGCTGTCATAATGGTATACCCACTGTAACATTGTCTTATGCTATAATCAGATGTTGAAGATAAATGTGTATACTTTTCAAACAAACACAATTATATTCAAAGTCAATTTTACGCCAAGTGCGTAAAACTCACCAAAACAACAGACAAACATAAATCTCGAACTATAGAAATAATTCAAAATTACAATAATATTATAGGCGTATATGTTTTATTTCTATTGATGTACAGAAAATGAACATTTGAGCCTGTAGGCCACCGTGTGATGTTTCCTCCAATAAACCATTTGATGAACAAAAGAAAATTACAGAAGTGCAGAACGGTGCGCTGACAATGATTCATGGGTGATGAGATAGAGATGGCGGGGACAGACGCGTGATTTTACGGTTATTTTATACCCGGCAGCTTTGAGCAAGCTCGGGTGCTAAACTTTAGTCAGTTTGCCATTGTAAATTACGCATGCTCGGTCTATGTTTCACTCGAACGCGTTTAGTCGATTGATTCGTCAAAATGTGGCAACAACATGGCGACGACGTATCGAACGGGAAAAATATATTGGCGAAGTGACGTAACTTTGCTATGACTAGAGAAACAGTGCTCCGGGGCTAGGTTGATCAAGTTGGACTAGCTAGTTCAACCATGCAGCGTACGAGTGACATCTAGATCGACTGTGGTTAAGTCTAATCGACTATACTCAGCCACCCGGATCTGCTCTTGGCCTAAACATTACCAGGTCAGGCTGACCCGGAAACAGTTCAACGTGGAATTTCAACACTGGTTCCGGGTTATACTGACCAAGAAACTGGTCAGGCCTAACGGCACCCAGAACCCGGGTCAATTCTGACCAAGAAAAGGGTCAGACCCTCACGGGACCCGGAATGAGGGTCGAGTCTGACCGGGGAGTGTATACAGTTGACAGGTGTTGTACTTCAAAACAATCATTGTTACATTTCAACAGTCAGATTCAAAGGGGACAGCAAATACTGACTGGAAACCAAATGTGTCGATGTTTACGGTACCAGTACCCGTGAATTGTTTGGCACCCAGACTGCACTGCAAGGTTAATACCACTGATCTCTATTATACTGACAGTATAATAGAGATAAGTGGTTAATACTGGTAACCGATAAACTAATGGACATGTTTTACAGTGCGTCGAATTCAGACAAAGCTCTCCGACTAGCTTACGTAGCAAGTACACTTAGGCAGTGTGTATTGACTCTGTCGTGGTAGTGCAAAAGATAGAAACCAGTGTCTCCATGAATGAATGAATAAATAAATAATATAAAGGGATGACCATAGTTAAACGTGACTTGCATGGCATGTCACGACACACAATGGTGACAGTTAAATCAATCCCCATATGTTCACATTAAAAAGGAATAATCGTATAAGTACACTGACCTCATTGTTTTATTGTTTTATTGATTCTTCGTTCAACCCCGAATTGTTGTTTTATTGAAACATACTTATTTTTATATTGATTACCCGTAAATTTGCAAGGACTTCTGCACAACTGTAGAGTACACTAAGTATTAATATTGCAGCAGTGGAACCAGTAAAAATTACAAAATGTGATGTAAGATCTCACGTTGGTTAAAATATGTAATTCACGTGCCATACTTTTGAAGGAAACGAAAACAATGGTAGCCACTTTTGTTGAAATACAGATATTGTAGATGCATACTGGTAACCGCTACTATGTCAATTGCAGCCATGTACAAAGATCGTAACGCACCAGCGATATTGACGTAAATGACGTAATTTACGTCAGACTCACGTGGTTTTTTCGTACGGCTTGCAAACGTAATCGTCTGCTACTTGCGGAAGGTTGCTATAGAGCTGTCTGGACGTAACTGTATTGTTAATGTCGTGCTAGGAGATCATGGTTGAAATGTATAAACTCATTTGTCGCCGTATGACATGTGTTTCAATTGTAATGAAGGCTAAAGACAATCAATAGATTCAATCAAATAATATTTACAGGCAGGTGCAGGCTTGCTTTTTCTGTCTCTATTGAAGGGAGAATTGCCTTGTGAAATTGTTAACAACGCAGGGTCGAATTTCATGAAGCTGTGAAGTACGCAGAATTGCTTAGCACAGAAAAAAAATATTGCATAGCAGGAACAAGTGACCAGCCAAAATACCTTGCAAGGTTCTTATTTGTTACTGGTTCCCGGCTAATTTCTGCTAATTTTTGAGAATAGAATAAGCACCAAGCTTATTCAAATTAGGCGAGGAAGGTGTGGTGTTCATGATTTTGATATATTTAAATTCTGTAGTTCGTTAACTATGTTAACATGTGTCTCAGGACGTCTGACCCATTTCCGGGTCAGGCTGACCCGGACTCTGGTGTAAAGTAGGGACTTTTAGGGTTATTTTGACACGGATTCCAGGGGTCAGCCTCACCTTCCCCGGGACCCAGACTCCGGTTTAGTTCTGACCCGGAAGTTTTCCGTGAGCTCTTTTCAAGCAGAAATAATGTATCACTCAGGATGATTGGCGTCAACACCAATTTATACAAAACATAATTAACATAAACATAAAAATATAATCAACCATTACCCGTTAGCCCGCCCCCCGGCCCTTCATTGTTATTTCAATAACATTAATTTCTCCTTTGGGAACCCACGAATTAAAAGTTCCCCGAGACTCGTTCTCTTCTAAAATTAAAATTCCCGACATTCAACCTTTCTCCCTGGTGGATTCTTTGTCTGTGACAAAAATTTAAGCAAATCATCATATAGGATTATTGGCGCTCTTCTCTTGAGAGACGGCAAAGGAACATTACAATTATGAGACGTTTCCTTCCCCCATGTTATAATTCAAATGTCATCTTTGTAATATCAAGGGACTTGAGGGCTGCTTTACTCTTCTGCATTATTAATGAAGCTACAGGAGGTGTTGTGGCAGGTTTTCGCCGTGATATTCATCCGTATGACGAATGAGGTGTTTTATGATGTGTGCACTTAAACACTAAAAGTTCTTTTCAGTGAGTGACATTTCATGATTTTTTTAATGACTCGATGCAATTCCTTCTTTCAGCGAAGCATTGAATATCCAAAGCGTCCATAGCATTGTTCAATTATAATGGTGAAGGTAAATGCTGAAGAAGACATCAGCAGTACAGATACCGATTACGAAAAACAATGTCATTTACACTATCATTTACATTTTTTTGTTTTACTTCATTAAACTTGCTAATTCTAAGCAGCACTCAAGAAGTAACACCCCTTCTTGAAAACTTTTATTTGGACCGTATGACCTGTGACGTCTTCAGGCACGATTTGTACACAACTCAATGATAGCGAACATTCAACCTTACCGGTACATGTATATTGTTTTTTTTATAAACTATTGTTGAAGAAAGGGGGCTTATCTCAACAACTGTTTAGCTGTTACCTTTTTAACTCTTGAGTTTATGTGGAACATGTGACACAAAGTTTAAAGTTTCCCATGTGACCAGTGTAGTATATTGTCTACCATAAAGCCCCTAGAATGTACAAGGTCTCTCTCTTTGTAAAGAAAGATTATAATATGGCCAATAGCAGTCGTAGATTAAACATATTCTTTAAGGCAAGACTTCCTTTGCGCAGAACATTCGAACCTCACTTTGTAACATACACGAGGCAAAACTGACCAAAAATATCAGCCAGTTAAAAAATAATAGCGATACAATCCGAAGGGGGCTCAGAAAAAGAATTGAATTGCGATCTCTTCGGATCGCCCGAATGGCCACGGGGTCTTGGAAAGTAATCGCCCACAAATTTTGGAGATTGCTCGTTGGATTAAAGGATTAAAGGCTGATCCCTAGATCATGATATCCTGTACGAAGGGATACAAAATGTGGCAGGAATGTCTGCGTAGGGGGCTACTGCTAAACCTCGGGCGAAATTTGTGTTGTTTTTATTTATTTATTTATTTTTTTTTGCAACTTGTTTTTCTATCAGGGTAGGAGTTGATATCGTACCGTTGATCAGGTTCCGTTACTGAACAACTGTTGACCAGTACATCACTTAGAAAACTGACATTTTATACCAAATTTTTTAAACAATAAATATGGACTCTCTGCGAACTAACAAATACGGTATATAATGGGTACGTTAACCGGTGGCGAACGAGTAAATCTTCTAGTTGATGCCAAACATCAATCCGCGACCACAATCACTGCGTATTGTGATGTATAAAAACCTAGTTTATTAATAAACGATCTGTCTTTCAAACCTACTGGTATAATTCAATCCCGATAATTGAGTTCCGAACAGTGTTGTAATTTATTTGATTTGAATGTTTATTCATTAATCATTAATATAATTATTTTAGGCAACACTTGTTGAGCTTTAGGCTAAATAATAATTAATATGGATTTAAAAATGCCTTGTACAGCGTGATCCACCTCGAAGCACTGCACGTGTAAACAGTGTGAGACAAGAAAGAGAAAACCTTGCAAACTTAACAAACGAACGGCATTAAAAGAAACAATACACGTTGAAGCGCTATATAAAAACTTTACCCACAGTCAATTTCCTAGTGGTTTATTACTTGATATTTTAACACATATAATCATTTCGATTCGTATATCATAAAACTATAATGTTCATGCCAAGGGACATTTTAAAAGGAAACTGTGATAATTACTACCCGACCGAAGAGGAATGGTTTCTTTAAGTCGGTTGTGTGATGTGAGGTGTACTTAGTGTCAAAGATAACCGTGTCGTTCACACCAAGCCCCAGTTTCACACATATCTGTTATTTCTAACACGGTTTTCTGAATTGAAACAAATTGTTTCTTTCATGAGCACGTTTATACCGATCCACAAATGCCATTTCATCTTTTTGCTGTGTGTAATTGGTTCACTGCCAATTTTTGTTGAGCACAATTTGTTAATTTTGGAGATGAACAAAGACAAATTGACAAGAGCGGGATCTGAGCCTGTGACCTCCTGGTTTGCTTGCCGGTGCTCTATCAACTGAGCTATATCTATCCCTATGTTTGAGGTCCCCCTATTTTGTCAATCATTTGTTCGGAGTGCCGGTAGCGCATATCGATGAAAATAGTTGTGAGACCTTCCATATTCGGCTCATCGTGTCCAAGTTAAAACCAAAACCAAAACAAAAACAACAACAACAACAACAACAACAACAACAACAACAACAACAACAACAACAACAACAACAATATTAACAAAAACAACAAACAGCCGGGGAGGCTATTGTAAATTTTGACGGAAAGGAATACATATTCTAAATCAAATAATTTACAACACTGTTCGTGCCCGAGGACTCTACTTCTGCCATAGAATTACAGTTGGTTCTAAAGACAGATGTTCACCTAATTTTGGTTTCAGTTGCTGGGCGCTGATAAGCGTGGGCTCAAAGGAAGGGTAAGGAATTGAACTCTCTGGTTACCCACACCCCATCCGCCCATTCTGACCTTTCGGCGTACCTAATTCGGGCTCATCCCGATATCTATGTGTAATGGTCCCCCAAATAAATCCTGAGTGGTATTTTTCTCTTGAAAGTCCAAACGATACAATTTGCCAAACATTCTTCCAAAAACTAGGTTGAAAATCAACTGTTCTCATTTATGTTATCACGTCCTCTTGTCAAAAATGAAATTTCTGGGAAATTGCTTCAATAAAATATGAAACTTTATCTCGGTATTACCATCCTGGGTTTCTTCCATTTATCTCATCGTCTTCAAACTGGACCACTAAGGAAAACGATTCTGGTAACTTTATACATCAGGTGGGAATTAGGCCGTTACTATAAGAGCAGCCTCTGCTTCAGCGCATGTTGACATGGTGATGCAGTCGTAGCCGAAGCTGTAGCCAAAGCCGCCAAGTCGTACACCTATCTGACTTTTGTGGCTAGTCCGATATCGCTGAGTCACGGTACGTTAAGCTTCCATTTAAATGGGCCTCATAATGATGCTGTTGTTGTTGCTGCTGATGCTGCTGTTGGTGTTATTGTTGGTGTTATTGTTGTTGTTGTCGTCGTAATCGTCGTTGATGTTGTCGCCGTCGTCGTCATTGTTGTTGTCGTTGTTGTTGCTGCTGTTGATGCTGTCGTCGTCGCTGTCGTTGTTTTTGTTGCTGCCGATGATGTTGTTTTCGTTGTCGTCGTTGTTGCTGCTGTTGCTGTTTTTGCTGTTGTTGATGTCGTCGTCGTCATTGCCATTGCCGTCGTCGTTGTCGTTGCCGTTGTCTTTGTCGTTGTTGGTGTTTATTGTTTTTGTTTTTCGTAATTGTAAGCTTCAATTTGATTGAACAAAAATATATTCGCACGAAATAGGTGATACAAAATACAAGATTATTGTTTGAGGTGGTGCGCTGATTACGGCATTTCTTGAGACGCATTATTTTCAGGTCAACAAGGTATTAATATCCATCAAAATGAGTGTTTGACAGAAGACGGTCTACACTCTTTCCAATTTGACTCCACTGACTTTACTGAAAGTACCGATACTTGCCCATTACCTTTCTGACAATATACGACAAACAAGATATCGTGTTCCATTTACTAAAATGACAGGTAAAGAGTATACCGCTGTCCATGGGTCGAGCACACAAATTGACATATTCACCTTTGGGGACAACTGTTACACCTGTCAGGTAGCACAGAATACGCAACAAAGTGGTTTGTTTTTAAATCTAACGACAAAAATGACTCGGGGGATTTCATATTTGTTTCAAGTTTCATCCTGAGCTGTTTTAATGTTTGATGTGTCCACATTTGTGTATTGTTTTGTATCCATGTTACCTCTCACACGTGTTAGTATTGTGTGAGTGTTATTAACTGTGTGTATTGTATTTACACTTAGAAATTTATATTTGTTAAAAATTTTTCTTTAACGAATTGAATTCACTGTACTGTACCCGTCTCTTTAACTTCAATAAGGTTTTAAGAAAAGCCGTTTTAAACCAAGGACGCGATATACAATCTTAAAACAAAACACAGTACTTCGGGAGGCTAAGCTGTGCCAGGATAAAGATTTAAAGCAATAACTATGTCGATGGCCTTCGCAAAGAAACGTATTCGGACTATGGTTTATTGGCCATCGTTCCTTTGGCCATGATGTCCAATGTCCAAAATTGATGTGCAATGTAGACATTCACTGTACAAACCAATGTGAATGTCCAATGTCCAATATCAAACTAACTCCACTGTCATTGATCAAGCAGTGTTTTTTTTAAATAGACCTTTTAAAGATAATCTTATTAAGAACCTTAGTTAAAGCAGTGCGTGATACCATAAGAGTATACTAACACGCTTACCCCATCGCACTGTCTCCAGCAGTACCTTTTTGTTACAGCTTAAAGGGTGAAATAAAATATTTTTCAAATGGTTTAAACTATGGTTTAAACTATTATCAATTGAAGTGTGGCCTCCGTGACCACTACCTCACTAGTGACTTGTAATTTGGGGTAGGGTATTCTGTTTATCTTTAACATCTTTACCATGTGCAATACGTAGCCGTTATTGAATTTTTTGTTTCTCTATTTATTTACAGGCTATATGTTTTTTTGGTGCTTTCTAACCTTTATTAATGTACATATACTTCCATGTTTTCTACTATTGTTTTTGTTTTGTGTGATTTAGTGGGCTTCAGTGCCTGGTTGGGGTTTCCCTTTTGCACTACGTTGTATTTTGATGTTTGTGCAATATGGGTAATAAAATAAAATAAAATAAAACAAGAACCTTCAGGGTCAATATAAAAATTCAAATCCGCTATTCAATTTGGAAGCCATCTTGCGAAGAGAAGATTGGTTTCCGCTGTGGCTGTTATGCCGAAGGCTAAGTAGGAGAGTAATAATTCTTGTGGGAATTCTTCACAGAGCGGTCATTAATTGATTTTTGTGTGGTCAAAGAATCAAACCAGGGTGCATTTGACATTTCCCATGTTACTATTGGCTAGGTCTCAATAGGAACTTCCAATTGTTGAGATTTCTTTATGAAATTGTTTGCGGAGTACACAACATTAATTGTTGTATACATTGATGCATTGACAACAGTCCGATGGCAACATGCGGGGTTCGAACAAGTTAAATGTCACTAAAAGTAAATTCCGGAACAGGCTTTCGAAATTGTTGCAAAAAGAGTGTTTGACTCGGCCAACATCGCGAAATCGATGTCGACAAATAGTTTGTGCTCCAGTAATTTTTGGTAAATGCCAAATGTGCCCAAGGAAAAAAAAAGTAGGGTTAAAGTCGAATCACCGGCTGTATTTGGTACTCTGTCATATGACGTGCTGTTTTGTGTCAAACCGGGCCTATATTATTTATATGAAACACACAGTTTACAAGTCGACCAAGGTGCGCTTCCTGCGTTGAGTTTAATCATCAAGCCGACCTTGTTAATGATTGGAAGGAACTATGTTCAATCCGCTCACCGTACATTTTCCGAATGAAAACGTCATTATAGCCACTCTATCAGATTGATTAGCCTTCAGTTATACAGATGTGAAGTTTGCACGTTGTACTCAATGGAGTGTGCACTTTTGGCGGTCTTTTCAGTATCAAACATAATTATTAATAATCCAGAATGAGCGCACAACATATTAACTGCATGGTATGTTTATTGGCTGTGGGATTTACTTCGTATAGCCTTTATAGAGAGTCTTCTAGAATTTATAGAGGCTGGGATATACATCTTCCAGACTTCATAGAATATTAATAATTAGTTACGGTCGCCCGGCTTAATGATTAACACAGAAGTTGTATGGAAAGAAGTTTTACCTGTCAATACTACTCTCACTTTTAATGAGACTTCCAGGAAAGCCGAGATCTGCATCAGTTTATTATACAACATAATTAGAGATTGCTACTTAATAGTAAACAAAAAAATGTTCAATGTGATTTACCCTTCTTAAAAAGTTTTGAATAACAATCTGTATTTTTAGCGTGTCATGGCAGCGGTCTGGTGCACCGGACTCAAGTTCTGGTGGTTAAGTTACTGTGGTGTGGTCTCGAATCCCAGTCGTGACAAATGTGTCCACGAGCAAAATGATTTGCTATATTTGCTTATCACCAACCAGGGGTTCAAATGGGTACCAGCTAGGGAAGAGGATGACATTGTGTTTGGAAAAGCCTTCGGAGCACCACGGCAGCCCTGGGCTGTCCCAGGGAGCTGAACAAAGAGTACAGGAATGTTGTCGGCCCAATGACAAGGGCACTAATGTAAAACATAAGTTATTTTAAAATGCGCTGCATAATAACTTGGTATTAATTATTTATAAAAATGTATGGTTTTTTCAGATTAATCTTGTCTAGGAGTATGCCACTCATCAATCTATAATCTAGTATTTTGTCCTGCAGATTTGTAGTTTAAAAGCTTTGCATGATTCTGTGAAAACGTTTTGAAAAGAAATCCTTTTCCCCACCTCCACCCCCATTTTACTTGTTGGCCCTCATGTCTGTTTTTTAATCCTTTAAATACGAATGCTGATACTTTAAGTGGAAAGAAAGTAACACTATTTAAACTTCAGCTTAGTGTGAAGGATGTCACAAATGCTGACTATTTCCATGAAATTCCATGACCATGTCCATCGTTTACTTTTACTTCGTGCGTGCGGACGTTTGTGTGTTCGAGCCGCCTCCAGTTGACTATCCGCGAGTGCCCCCGCGAGGACCCCAACAGACTGAGACCCGTAACCATCACGCGCTTCCAACTTTCTTGCATAATTGTAAAACTTATCTACAGGTAGTTTTATGCCAATAATGCCAGGACTCTGAAAGTGAAGCACCTTGTTGGACTTTTAATCACAATGCATGACATCGGGCGCAACCCACACACGGGCTATTCCACGTTTATCTTATTAAAACCACGTTTAATAACCCTGTAGATGGACAGAAATTGCTTTCTACCGCACTTCTCGCCAGCGGAAACAGAATTTTTATTGAGTAACATCGATCCCGTATTGAATACTTTCACTTAAGTTAGAGTTTTCCCCCAATGGTTCTATGTACTCCAGCTGTGTCTCTGAGCTACCTATTGCAAGTAAAACACAACGAACCTCGCAGCTGTATCATTATGATATTAAAGCTATAGGTGTAAGACGATATCAGTTTTCGTTTGTCTCCGTATAAAGCGAATTTCAATCATGCAATGTATGCTTTCATTTTGATGAATTGAAAAAGAAATTGGTTTTACCTGTGGGTTACAATATGCTTCACTGGAAGATTTTCCTGGGGCTACGGAATGATGAACCAGACATTATACTGTTTACATGATGTTCCTTTGTGGTCTAAATTAAACTTGTCCTCAAATTATGAGGTGAAGTATTGGCCTATCGTCGTTCCACTGTGCCAGACACTCCTTTCGAGTATCAAGCTCACGGTGTGTTAGCCCACAAAACTCTTCCTCTGTGTTGTACATAGATAAACACGAAAGTGAAAGACCGTCAGGACTAACGGCGAGTGTCTACCCGTTGAGACCGAGGACTTTAACAAAAGGGATCCGGGTGTTAATTCAGAGCAAAGACGTCATCGATTCGATTTCGTGTACAAAACCAAATTGTGGACGTAACTAATTCGGACAAGAAAGATAAGCCTAAGTCTTTGATTTCCGAGGTCGATAAATAATGTGTGTTGGCGGCTCGTGTGGTCTGTTTAACCGGGGTTTGTCTTTGGGGTTAAGTCTGTCCATAGAGCTAGCTCTATGGTCTGTCGTACGACTTTTTTTTTCCCCCGTTGAGTGCGACTACTGTAACTCACTCTCCCCTTGATTTACAGTCATTACTTGAATTCGTCAATTTTCCTTTGGTTTACGGCGTACCGTTTCCACCTTTCTTCTCATTTACGTTGTACCGCACAGTATCGCGGTAGTTTTGAGTGTGTTTATTTATTTATTTGTTTTTAGCCTCTAATTAAACGTTCCGTTCTGAAGTACCGTTCCCTATTTGTCACGGTGTTAATTTGTGTCTTTCCGTTTGAGTTACCGAATACCGCTCGCATTGTATTCTTACTTACGTTGTACTTTCTTACGTTGCACTTTCAGAATTTTCCTTTTTGATTTTTCCATTTGAATTCCCTGCGTTTCGTCTTCATATTCCCCTGTGATTTACGGTTGTCTGTACCCTGCAGGCTAAAGACTCCCGTGTCAGAATCGACCCGGATTCCGCGGTCCAGTGGACCTGACCCTGTCTGGGTCAGGCTGACCCGGAAAGTGGTAAAAATGGGATTTTAACTCTGATTCTGCGTCAGATTGACCACTTTTTGTGGGCAATTTTGACACAGAATTCGGGTACTATACTGTTTACAGCAGCTACGAGAAACGTCGTGATTTTCTTACTATCTCGCGTGCTTTTCCCACATTTTCCGCTTCCGTGTACCAGTACGTACCGAGCTACGGCACGGTGCGCTTTGGTCACTTATACCTTCTCAGGGTTACAATGTACAAGTCAGGCTTTGCATTGGAGTTACGGTCTTTTGATTTGCTGTTTGTTGCGTAGACTACGGTACCAGTCTTTCCCCTTTAAGGTAACATTAACAGCACGTGCCTCGAGCATAATATTTAATCTCGACACTGGTTGTGTCCTTCCGAGTTATGTAAAAAGACCTACATCCCGTCCATGGTATCTCTTCTTACGGTCTATAGTTTGGCGGCAGTGCAGGGAATTCTAATATCGGCACGGTGTGTTTCTGGGTAGCCCGCCGTGAGACCGCATTACTGTCTAAATCTAGAGTAGTAAGAACACGGAGTTCATTACGGAACGCTGACAAATAACAAAAATTTTAAAATAATTATACTTTTAACTTTACCTCGTTAGCCTCCTACGAAGAGCTAACGTCATCGCCAATAGTACAGTATTTACATATTAATATTAAACAGGTAGCTAGGTGATTAGTCTAGCCAGTTAAGATATAAGATGCCCGAAAGGCTAGTGGAAAATATATCCCGGCAGCTGCACTATAAGATTAAAGTGTGGGTCTATTTCATGGCTCTGCGTACAGTATAAGCGAAACATCGGCGTTTACGGCAGAAAACACATCCGCGCTTAAGTAAAGCGTACTTCACAGGTTTTAGCAATTGTGCGGGTACGAACTAAGCATTATTTGCTGACAAAGCTTGCCCAAATATTTGGCGTTAACCTCGCCTCGAAAATGGTGACCGTAAGCGCAGAATTCCATGAAATTGCACACAGCTTAGCCCAATTTCATGGCTCCGCTTACCGTAGGCAAAAACTTGGTCCTTACGGCAGGAAACAAATCCATGCGTAATGCGTGCGTATTTCAAAAGTTGTATACTTTCTTTGCTTTTGGGCGTGCGTACTTCAATTTTATACACAGCTACTGCTTGGTGCTAGCCCTGCAATTCTGCGATAAGCAGTACCATGAAATTTGGGCCAGTTGTGTTGGTTACATATCCAAAGAACAAACAGTTAACTAAAGTTACAATCACTGTTACTCTCGAGGCTGTTACGCGTAACTGTCTGGTGTTTGTCTGGCGGTGTTTTTCCTTCCACAAGATTGGCATCGCTGATGATTAACGTAAATAGGTACTGTTTTTGTTCCAACCGATTTGGCAAAGCAAAATACACCTCGAGCTTGTTTGGACTTGCGTTGTTTTAGGGTGTGATCACACATGTAATAACATCTTAATGATGACACATTAGTTATGTTCACACCCGGTTAATAATCGACGTGACACTTCACGTTAAGTTACGCTATGTGTAGCGGCAGGTAACTTAAAACTCGCTCAGACTCGATTCGAAGATATCGGCCGCAAATGCTCCAATAATCTTATTAAACCGTTCAAATATACGTGGCCGGAAAAACATTTCCCGGTAGAGATCCATCTGGATTTTAAATTAGTTTTGATACCGTTGTATACCTACGTACAGGAAAATATTGGGTTGACTTCGCCCGGGAGGGAAAAACAAGCTATATTCCGTCAGTAATGAGGAAGAAGATAGCACCGCCGTATGGAATTAACCGACACAGGGCCCCGAGCAGGACGGGAGAGGTGACTTAAAAATGGCGTACGAAGTACAGTGCCCGGTCTGCATGGAATTGATCACCCTTATATAATGTCTGGCAGACCGCGGAGTGCTAGGTGCTGTAGTCAGAAGGCACACGATTGGGGGTGATTCATGTTCGGGTGTGCATCAGGCAGAAAAAGAAGAAGAAAAAAACCTCTAATTGTGTGAAGTTATTCTTCATTCTGCGTTTTGTGTCAGGACTCGGGGGGCAGTGTTAGGCTTGCGAAACCAGTTTACAGCGAGTCATTACTCAAACACATGGGATACCACCACAGGCGTTGGGCACGTCGGACAGATGTGTTCAAAAGCGTGGCACGGACGTCACAGACCCAAGTCTTAGTTACGTCAACTCTCGGTTACGTCAAATCTCAGTTACGTTTCCCTCAGTTACGTAAAGTTTCAGTAAAGTCAACCACTCCAAACCGTTTGCATTTGGCTTGATACTCCCAAAAGGTATGCAGTGTAGAACTGAAGTCCGAAAATAAAAACGATACTTAACGCGGTCTCGAAAATGCTGAAAGATTTGTTTTATTACCTATTTTATCTGACCGTGTTTCGGACTGTCTTAGAAAACTGGTCAGTCCGTAGAGAAACTTCCGGCTTGTCTAATCTAGACACGGTGTATGCCCCAACATTAATCTATATCTGGGTCACGTCTGGTGAAGAGGTGGAAACAAGAACGTGACTACAGTCGTCACACAAACTACTAACCAAGCACACGACTTTGCTATGCACAAACCAATTCAGCTAAGCAAAGAGACAGACAGACAGACAGACAGACAGAGCCTGAGAGAGTTTGTAAGCCAAAACGTCATGTCACGAAATTAAATTTGTAACTCGTTACCCGCATGTTAATATTATTTTCTCAATAGCAAATCAATATTTAAACTATTTATATATATTTTTTCCGACAGTGAGCTGTCCTATATATGAAATATGGAATCGGGCGCAGCTGCTGATTTGTCTAGGGGTCTAATCCTTGATTTGGCAAGTGGAATTAATGCATAATTAATAGACCTTGAAGTGGTGACACATCAATAAACATTGACCATAAATAAATACTTAAACAGTTATTAAACATGCTTCGAATTATGTACTTATTCCAAATTTTTTAAAAGAAAAAAAGAAGAAAAAAGAAAGAAAAAAACCCCAGCAACAGCCAGGAAGAAGAGAATAGTTTTCGACCTCGTTTGTTTCTCATAAAAAGTGTTAAATTCGAGAGAAAAAAAACATGCGGTCTAAAGTTCGTTCCCAACCTTGCAAAGATAATGATGATATTACAAAAGCTTATACAAACAAGAAAAGAAAAAAATTGGGAGGTGCTAGAATACGTGCGTTTGCTTGATTAGCCCCCGTTATCCCGACATTTCATTGTTATTATAAGGACATTGTGTGGATGAGTAAACATTCAATTGCATTACTCATAAACTACTATAAATCTTATGAAAACAATGCATGCAAGGTTAAATATTATTGCTATTTTTTTAGTGTGCGTTTTTTTTTATAGGTATACGTTTTGGTATTATGCATTTTTATGATAAAAATTAACGAACCCCACATTGTTTTCATATACACAGCTGTGTAGTGGGTGATTGTTATACTAGATGAACAATAATATCCATTAACTATGACGATGCCACTGGAAAGAACTAATCCTTTGGTTGTTTATTGTTGTTATTATTGTTATTTCAAAATATCAGAGCAGGCAAAAGAAAGGTAGAATATTTCTCTTGGTAAGAATTTTTGCAAGAAAATTAAGAAGCTTTTTATACTTTTGCATCCTACGTATAATTTGCAAAAGCCCAGTGTCCCATCATTAATGTATTTTGTTTCCGTGTACGTTGTAGTTTTACAAACAAAAATGAGGGCGTGGAGGGGGTGGGGTAAGTTAGACACATCAAAACCCTATCGTTTCAGCGTTCTTCGTTGATCAGTCTCACTTTAACTTAACATGATATACTGAAGGTAGCCTACTTACTTTTACGTTTTCTTAAATTAAAAAAATGTGTTACCATTCCTTTAGATAAAATAAATACTCAAAAACAGTATTACTATTAGCTGTTGCTTACCAACCAAAAGGACGATTTCCTCAAACAGTGCTGTGTAGTGCTTGTCGTTTACATCTAATTCACAATAATTGATCTATCTTTGTTTCTTCACAGCAGTTTACGAATATTACAGAAATATGATATAAAATTCGCTCCTGTGTCAGATGTACTCCAAGCAAAGTAAGGATTGGGCGACGACATATTTCAATGGCTATCGACGTTTCGCTTTGGAGTGGTAACAGAGCTGGTGAAATGTACAGCGAAATGTTTTTAAGTGGGCGCTGGTAAATCTCAGCCGTTATTGACTGGGAAATCTAATCTTGAAACGTTCAATTTAAAGAATGGGCGCAGGTCTCGTCGAACTTAAAAAGCCCATCTACTACACTGAAAAGAACTTACGCTCACCCACAAGCTTGAAGAACTCTCCTTCTTCTTCTTTCTGTGAAGAAATATTGGGAGTCTTATGTGATTTTTACCTCCCTCGCTATTAGCCAGAAAGCGGTTTCGCGTTTATCAAATTAACAGCTATTAACTGGACATAGATGGTTCCATGTGGAGCGTGCCCAGTTGTTCATTTAGCAGTTTTGGGAGCGAACTTCTCATTGGATGAACACTGGCAGTGTAAATAAATGATTTGGCTTTGAATTCTTTCACCAAGTACTTGAAATTCTTAAGTGATTTTGTTCCCCTTTTACATTATTTAATCAGCATGAAGGAGGCAGAACAGCACCCTGTGCCGAATATACATTGGACTCAAAGCTGTGGGTCATGTAATAAAATAGGTTGTATATTTATAGTAGTTTTTAGTAGAGGAATGTCATTATTTTTTTATTTATTTAATTCATTCACGTTTATATTAAATTATCGTAGAAACGAAAGAAGAGAAAGTTTGTTCAGGTCTATTAATAGATTGTGGGTTTCTTTCATCGTTATATATTTTTTCTGTTTTATTAAATAACCTGTATGCCTATTTTGTTTACACTTTTGAACAATTCTTCGACCACAAGGTAAAAGTTACAAAACATTTTTTTTTTTAAGATGAGAGAATATCAGCCCAAGACAGTTAGTTAAAAAAATTAACATATAAATAAATAAATACAACATACAGAAACAAAATAATATATATATGGTTGTAACCCCCCCCCAACAACAACAACAACAACAACAACAACAAACAAAAAGAAAAAGAAAACAAGTTGTCACCGTGATAGTCGTATCTTTTGCATCCTATCAGTGGTTTCACAATGATATATTAAAAAGTCACGCACTTTCTTGAGTTGTTGTTTTTCGCCATGTGGCTTACCAGAGTATACTTTTGATCAAAGAATCGCTCCACAGCATTCGGCCGGCGAACCAACATAATTATGGTCTATGGGTGCTTGGTTTTATTTAAGTGTCAAATTGTTAAAAGGTGTGTGGGAAGACATCAAAGGAAAACCCATAAAGATAAAGTAATATGCAGACTGAATAAAATAATTGACAATGACTTTCATCTCAAATTAACAATGAGGTCCCGTGAGACGTAAAGTATGTCCAATCCCTATTAGCGGGGATTTAGCTAAATGCCCGAACAATCAACAGAAATGGAATCTGTTATCCTTCTCTATAAGACAAGATGGTGCAGTTTCCGACCAGCCAGAGTGTTTTCATTCTTCTTCTTTTTCCCCCTTGTTAATTCCTTTAAGCTTGAATACTGTTCAGCTCGTGAAAGATTGAATTTACACGACTCGTGGGAAAATAAGGTTCGTGCTTTTCTAATGGGTAGATTCAAAAGGCACCCCGCTCAGTATAACATCAGTTGCGAGTCAGCGCTCTAAAACTGTTTCCCAAGATAGCATCTTGGTCCGAGCCGATGCCGGTCGCGAGTGCTCTCGCATGTTTTTCAAGAAAGGGGGAAAAAGTGTTTGTACAGACATAGACAGCGTATATACCGCCGATCAGTGAAGCGCTTGCGGTGGACGAGAACTTACTGCTGGCACCACCCGTGGGGAAAGTGAACTCCGAGACCGCCTCATGAAATGTCTCGGAATGCTTGCTATCCACTCGTAAGTACGTCCCGGGCTATAAAAAAGGAACCCAGACTCTAAGTAAACAATATGTCTGTATTGAGGAACAATTTAGTGTCCGAATGATTTGTAAAATCGTGGGGCAAGGGGTGGTTTAGATCATTTTTCATGATCCATGATTGACTTGGAGGGCTGGGTTGACATTGACAAGTACATTACTCTCTGTAAATCCCCCCCCCCACTCCAATATACTAACTTAAAAAAATTGCAAGAATCCTGTCTATTCCCCCATGTGCTTGTTAAAAAATGAACTGCAGCGAAAGGTCTGCCAGCGTTTGCCAAATACATTCCTTTGACGCAGTGACTACCATTATCAAGTGGGCCTATGTTATTGAAAAGTGGCGTAGTAAGAGGGTTGGTATAGTGAGGTAATCTTCTTCTGCCTCTGTATGATATTATGATAAAGGTGTCCTGACTTCACAGTCAACCCGTGTGTGTGTTCCGGTGCCTTGGTGCACTTTGAAACATGTTAAACCGGTAATTATCCACATTCGAACTTTCTATTCAATTCGTAATAAAAGACCGACATTGGTTTGTATGAGCAATTGTACTATAATCGTGACACGGGCATCAAGCAAGGAGAAGTTGTCCTTGATATTCGGTTCCGACGTGGAATCAACGAAAGAAAGCGTAATTCTATGGATGGCACAGAATCCCATAATAAAATGCGCACCTCTCTCCAGAAGGTGACCGAGTAATTTGATGATATTGTTCACTCGTCCAAAACCCCGTGGTTTATCGATGCCTTATTTTAGAAACGACATGTTGGCAGACAAAAACAAAAATTATCTGTGGCTGTTTAATATTGCAAAAAAATTGTTAGTGGCCTGACGTTTCGACCCTAGCAGAGTCTTTCTTCGAGGGTCGAAACGTCAGGCCGCTAACTATTTGTTTGCATTTATACCATGGTTCCTTTTGGTTGGTAAGCAGTTTGCAACAGCTAATTCTATTTTTGCTGTTTAATATTGTAATTATCTATGAGGGAGGTCGGGCGCATGCGAGAAATTGTTCGCGCTGAAAATTACCCCAACAATTTCAGAATTTCGGAAAATTAGAACAACTTATAAAGGGGTTTTTGGACACTGTTGGACAACACGTTATACTTTATTTCTACAGTTTTTATCGTTTTACACACGGGAGTTGAAACCTTTATTTTGTGTAGGCCTATGTATGTTTACTTTATATTTATGTCTGTTTTAACGCTCTTCCAGAGCTTGACAACCCGCCTCCCCCATCTTTCCGCACCCAATTTTGTCTTCGTGTTTTAACTGCCATCACGCCCGCCCAGCTGCTGTTCTTGTTGTTGTTCTCGGGTTTAAAACAGGTTTGGGTCTTAGTTGTTGTTTGTTGTTGTGGTTGTTGTTCGTGTTCCCGTCAAAGGGAAGTGGCCCTCACACGTCGCAACGCCACCGGGAGAAGTCAAATATTAAATTAGTGATATGCTTTTGCTTTTTATTATTTTTTTTATTACTGTGCTACTTAATAGGCTCCCTGTTTTTGTGACGTCACTCACTCCAATAAGATGGCGGCAATCTGATATAGGTTTCCTTTCGATTCAATTCACAGAAAAATCCCACCTGAAATACTGCCATGGCAAAGGTATTTAAAGACCTGTACACAATCATCGTTGAAATACGACCGATAAGAACAATACAACGCATAAAAATAAATCGTCGGTTTGGGTTTTTTTTTCTTCTCTTTTTTATCGCACAAACATAGTGACCACTAACTTTGATTGGGCGGTGTTTTTATTGAAAACTGCCCGGTACAAGATGAAATTAAAATGGCTCTCCCCAAAAAACAATTATTAATTATTATACGTTATAAATTCACCAATCTAATTATACGAGAAAGCTTCGGCTTCCAACCAGCAAATTAATTATGGAAACTCCTAAAGAAAGCCCGGGGCTTATTAAGGGGAAATAAATAAGAATAAAACAGAAGGAAACAAATTTAATTGGGTAGTCCTATATATATCTCGTGCCCTTTGTATGTTCCCTTTAAATCTGAAGGTGTATCGACTCGCCATGTCTGGCTTTCTGAGTCACAGGTGAAGAGAAAATTGCGCTGTACTAGAAATGAAAAATTAACGAGCATGGTCGAGTTGTATGCATGACATATATGGCGCAGGCTACGTCCACGGCGCTGGTATGTTCGCCTTGCCAGCCTCACAGCGTTTCAATTGGAATACTTTTAATTTCAAACACAGAGATGTTCACCGACTAAAGTTAGAACTTCGAAAGCACTGCCCTGGCGATGTGTACGAAGAGCCAGGAAGCGCCGTGTGACTTGATAAGAGTGGCCTGAATTAAAACAAAGTGGATCCCGCCACACTTGTTAAAATCGAGCACGTGGTACACGCACCAAAATCAATTGCAATCCGTGCACCTCGTCTTAAGTTATCCAAAGAAACCAAAATGTTGGAAACCTTAATAGAATTTGTTTGGGGGGTACCTTACTATACTCACTCCAGCTTTCACTTTGGGAAAAATCAAGACAATCTGTTCTCACACACATGTCTGTGCCTTGACATTCTGAGTACTTGTATTGATTTTTCTTTCTTTCTTAAGTGCAAGATATGCTGAACTGAAGTTCTAAGAAAAACAACTTTGGAGAAAGGTTTACAAAATTCTTATATCAAAAGAAACTTGAAAAGTTGTTTTTCTCTTTGATGACTCACTCTCATCTCTATTTTAATTTTCAGGAGTGACACCGGTTTCATTTTGGTTTCACATAAAACGCCAGACGCAGTTCGTCTCCTAAACTGTATTCAAACGGTTGAAAAGGTAACAATCCTCATTTTCTTTTAAAAGACACTCGCAAACATCTCGAGCTGTTATCGAATTGATTAAAGTAAATTTTACCATTTTGTTGAGCTTCATGAAGAAGTGCCAAATGTGATTAACGATTCAGCGTTTTCGTAGGCTACACGATTTTATTGTTTTACTTTTGATTTGCAGAGTAAGTGTTTTTTTATTCAGAGAACAAAACCAAACACGCTAGTCTAATTTCCTTTACAACATGACATACCTGCGTTGATGCAGACCTGAAAGCGTTGCAGCATTTATTCCCAAGGCCAAACCGTCTATCTAGCTCTCTCCGCGAGGTCCACACACAAACACGGACACAAAATTCCTCTGCTCCAAAGCCCGGTGAAGAAGCTGAAGGACTTGCAAATTATTCCGTTTTCCTTTATTCAGTGTTGTAACATCCCGTAAACCTCAAGAGGGACAACCTGCTGTCCTCGGACACACGCGGGGAGACTTTTACCTCAACTGACGAGCTCAGGTATGTGAGACGGCCGCTCGCCGTAGTTCAATTTGAATCAAACTGAACTTGTCACGGTGGGAGGAACAATTGGCTGGTGTTGCAGCAGGACCAGCAGAGGGCGTACTGTCCCACATGTGCAGAGCCGTGATTCACGAATAATCGCGTCAGACGAAATTTTACGCCCGCAGCGTCGATCAAAATCTGGTTTTATTGCATGTATTGTGCGGAGTTTAATATTTCTTTCAGGTAGGCCCACACCGTTGGCGCAGTCTAGTATTTGTTCGGGGTATTGTTTCGCTGGCAATGTGGCATATAAATTGAAGACTTTAATTTCATTTTAAAGCAATCGAGGGGTCGTTAACGCATGTTGAGGTCCTCTTTTATTTTGATGAACTTTGTGCCTTTTGATGAGGTCTGGATTTTTCTGGGAGGTGGACAGGAGGCAGTGTCTGTAATTTTGTTTGCAGGGCATTGCTGCACCGGTTAAGCAGAGGGGTCTTCATGGGTTTTGTTTTCTCTGTCATTGGTTCGGCTTTACTTTGGCATCGTTACATTAAGTACGGGTTACATTGTGTCTTGTAGGCACGCACGATGGAGGTATGGAATTGTGTTTGGAGGGCAATTTGGGGCGAAGCAACTAACTGGGTCAGACCTTCCTAAAGGAGAAACTTCCCCTAATAAGTTTCAGAATTTGAGTTGTGTGTCAATTCGCGGAAGACTCGAGCCCAACACGTACAGCAGTTTTAACGGCCCCTTCTCAATGTCCTAGCGTGCCAACAAAACCAATACTGCGAACTTACAGCCCCTGTTTGCGATTAGAGAGAATTATTGCCATTTTCCTATTATCTTCCTCAAATTAGCCGTTTTCTGGGTAATATGAGCCCGTTGCTCTCATTGATCTCGCTGCCAATTAATGCGGATAGAATTCTAGCCAGTTTCCTTGAATGATATTAACCTGTATCCGTCTATTAGAAAGAAATTTGATCGGAGCCCAAGTATCAGGAGATTCGATCCCGAAACTTTCCCCGATATTGGAATTTCATTGGAGCTGGCTAGGTGAATACAAAACTAGCAATTAGAAGAAGAACAGGTACGAAACGGTCAAATCGTCGGGTGAATACTTTTGGCTGAAGTGCTGTAGAGTTACACAATGTGCGAGTCATGTTCTTTGAAGATAGGTCTGAATTGTAGTTTTGAATAAATTGCCATTCAACGTCAAGAAGATCTCATTTTTAGCGTCATCTGTTCTCGCTTCCGAATATAGTTTTCTCCTGTACAATACCAGTACTTTACATATTTTGGCACAGTTTGTAAGTGACGCCAAAGGCAAAATCATAATCAGAACTTAATTAATTCTGTTCTCTTTGAATTCACCCCTGATTGACACTGTCAAGGTGGTCGTTGATGGATGTTTTAGTCAAAGAACCAACCATGGGTAACTGGACACTTGTCATGCTATTCGGCATGGTCTCAATGGGGAACTTGGAATTTTCTGACCGAATTTTTGGCGGAGTACACAACTTTTATTTACAGACAGACTATTCAAAACAGGTAAAAATGGCATCATCCAAGATTTTAGACATCATCAGGCACTGCCAAAGAGGTCCTGGTATCGAGTCCGTTTTCATCTTCTAGTACAACGTGACGTTTACAATAGATAATCGGTTAGTCAAAAACAACGACTAGGGCAATGTTCTATATAATCGAATACACAATATTGCACGATTTTCATTATTGGGAATAGACGGTCCTGTTTGCGAGGACAGGAAGCGCCTTGGGTGCGAGAAGGATGCAGCATAACTGCCGTTCGTCTGTATGATATCACGTTTTGTGCACTAGATTTCTTACACTGGAAGAGAAGATGGTATACTTCGAGAAATAATCGGAATGCACACTTTGATGCCTTCTCTTCGGATGGCAGTTTTTTGGAATTAGATCTTAAAAGATTACCCTTTAGTGTAGGGGGCCTATATACTAAAACGGTTCACCACTAACCCTTTTCTTTGGGGAGTTACCAAATGACCCAAATCAAGCCGCAGACTCATTCTGTGTGTACGGGGAGGTAAACCTCATCATCGCTACATTTCTGCTCAGAAAAAAAGTTAAGGAGGGGCCCCGCAACTTCCTCAAACCAGGGAAGCCACCGCACCCCGAGGTTACTGAAACATTTAACGCATGAACTCACTCAGTTGATATTGTCGATCTAGTATCTTTCCGTGATCAGCTTATTGTGGCGCAAAGGGTTCATGGCGAACCCCCCTCCAGTTAAACAAAATATTTTAATTAAAGATAGGCAAAGGCAAACGTGACGATAAGCTAGTTCGCCTCAATTTGTTTATGCTCCAATTCACTGACAGTCGCCTATTAAACATTCTCTACTTTCGAGTCAAAAACTGATTCTTCCAACTTTCCTTCTGGATAAATTTAGAAAGGACACTTGTCTCTAAAGAGGAGCCGTCCACAGGATGCTATTAATTTATCTGAAAATCATAGAATCACCTGCTTTTTTTGCGGCCGATTTATATAATCGCAACGTTGGTTTGCTCTTGTGGACTTTGCTTTGAGTCTGGTGAACCCATCTTGCGTAGATCGAGGTTCTCATTGGAAGATCACAATGAAGATAACAAATAATGATACATTCGATGTTTTGTATACTCTTCTCTTTCAAGATGTAAATTTATGGTTTTCACGGTCTGTTCTAATGAACATTTAGCCTGAACAATGTCATGATTTCGAAAACAAATCCCGTCCATTTGATTTTAATTGATCAAAAGAATACTAAACAGCAAACAGCTTTGTTGTAAACCTGTCACCCACTATACCACGTCTTCGATTTGAAGCACAGCTAAATGTAGCAATCGCATAATTAATCGACCAACGACAAATTGGGAGAAAACAAAATTACGTGCAGAGAGCAGATTTTACACATTGATGTGTAACGGATAGAAATAATGTTCTTAGAGGGAGATCAATCCTTGGTTCTATGGAGATTCAAGCTCATTATGACGAGCCTCTTCCTGTTTACAATCGCTCTACTCTTTGGGGTTTACTTTTCTTTCACAGTGAGACCTGACTATTGTGTGTTCGACAGAGGGCGTTGTCAATTCCTTGCACTTTGCAAGTAAAAACTACAGGTGAAGTTTAAACAGTTCATTTCTCAATTTAAAAAAAAAATATTCAAGCGAAAGTGTGACACACTATTAAAACAAACAATGACAATAATACAAATAAAAATAAAAATACATCAAATAGTGAAAAGATAACTCAAAATTATGTTTACTGCATAATATAATGGTCAAGTTCACACACTAAAATACATACACGAGGCTTAAATCAATCAAATGTACAGCATTCTTTGATAAATTAAACTATTTTCCAGCCAAATTGATGTCATGGTTGGTAAAAAAAAATCCACAAGTTTAATAGAAATGTTCTGGGTCAACCGAAATAAAAAGGAATTAAGTGCTTTTGTGCTGCATCGTGAGCACAAAATTACAGCCATTAGGCCTACAGTTCTATATTGGCTCAAATCTGATAAACTGAAACGCTTACCTTTTTCCATAAACCATTTAAACTATGATATCTCTCATGTTTATAGCTGTTTCGGAAAAACAAATTATACAGGTTTTCCTGGCCAATTTCAACGAAAATTCACTCAAGAGATGTGGTGGCTCAAAATGTATGCTCTTTAAATATTCACGTCATTTAACAAAGTAAATTTATTCATTAAATTAAGCTAACTTCATGACCTAAGCTATGATATAGGATCTCTTAGCCAAGTATGACTTTTGGAGGCCACAAATTCGTGTACAAATCAACTAGGATTTCTGACGAATGGAAAGAATTAGAAGAAAAACAGTACAAATCTTGACGAAAAGAATAGCTGTTCCGACTACTATGTCGGAATGCTATAATAAGGACGTTGCAAACATTTGAAAGTGGCTGCCATTATTTTGTTCGAAGTACAAATCTGCGATGGCCCTATGTAGCCAAATGTCTTTCTTGTGACGTACTCTGACTGTGTCGTCTAAGTCACAACGCCATCAACCTACCTACCGTGCAATACAAAACCTCTCTGTCAGATCACCAGTTGGTCCTGCCGTATTCTAACTGACTTAATACTGAAAGTTATCAGGTTGATGGATGGTTGAGATTCGAACCATAAAACAAATCAGCAATATTAAACTCATATCGAACTGACAGCACTTCCAACGGGTCACATTCGTCAAAGCAAACTATTCTATTAAAATTTGTTCAGTTATTATCCACACTGCTAGAAAAACAAATTAAATTCAGTTATGTCAAATTCAGCATCAACTCTTTTTTTTTTTTCTTTCGGGAGCGCACTTAGATTTTTCCAGCTCAATATATTTCCAATTAACAAAAGCTAAAGTTGAAAAGATTTTCTGTATTAATGTTTTATTTTGAGATGAAGCACTATTGGTTTGGATCAAAGGAGACGAGGCGTGACCGGGATCAAATGGAGGCATCATCAGGACTCCTATCAAACTAAATTGCTATCGAAGTGCTATTCAAAACAATGAACTTTATGCATTGACGTCGCTGAGGGCGTCCGACTATGACATCAAGCATGCATAAAGGTATATTTTTACCACACTGGCTCCCACGGGTACATTTTAAGACAGCTTGAAAGGTTTCATAGCTTTAGACCACCATTTTCTGGTAGAAGACAACACAAAAGAACAATTTTCTTAAACCATAATCACTTCTTGTTGATGGTAACCTTGTTCTATGATGGCGGTAACCTAAAGTGACAATTGCACATAAAACAGTTTACCCAGCACTTAACGAGGTGAATCTGATGCTCAGTAAGACGGATGTAGAAAAACTTGTTTGATTTGCTTGTTTGTTTTTGCGTTGTTTGCTGGTGTTGCCTACCATTGTCAATTCTCCTCCACCTCTGTTATGATATGAGTCGGTGAACTCGTCTGTAAAGATGTTCACGAAGCATTTAAAGGAAGTTTAAACAAACAAACAATCAAATACCCCAACAAACAAACAAACAAACAAACACCCCCACAATCAAACACCACAACACCACAAATTTAGGACCACCATTTTCAAAATTTGCTGTTAATGTTGGTCAGGCAGGGACAACATTTTGACATGTTTGGCAGTTCACTCGAGAAACTACACCTCCATTAGTGTCCGTACAATTCATCTAGGGCTAACCTGTGATTCTCTTTTAAAGTGTAAAACCATTGGTGACAGAATGACTACTTTTTTTAATCGATCGTTACTTAAAATGAATAACTGAATCACCTTTGTTGTTCCTTATTTTTTGGTGGTACAATAGCCAAGTTAATTTATTGATGGTTTGTTGTTTTCTTTCTTTCTTGCATATAAGGTCAATGTTATTACATTGTCCTTCCGAACCCCATGCTGAATATAGTGGGATGATTGAACGACCGAACTTTATGATGAGACAAGCTCATGCAGAATTCATGAGATAATGGATGAAAATTAATTTACAGGAAAACGTTTCGGTGGAAAGTAATTCCTGATTGCTTTTTAATCTTCTTTCATGAAATGTAGCCGACAATGGATAGAAAGAAGGTCATGTTACGAGTTGTGCTTTTTCTCTGTCAGTTTAATGTGACCCTCTTTTCTCTATGAAATATCGCGATGCGATGGAGTGTAAATTTATGGGCAAGATCAACCATTTACATTAAAAGACATTGCCTGAATATTGAAATGTTGTATTTTTACCCCCCTATCCCCCCGGCTTGGATGGTTGTAGGGTTGAGTTGATATCTAATATTTACATTCGCTGTTGTAAACTGCTTCGTCCCAACAAACATGACCTGCCATATTATAGCAAAAGTTGATAATGGCGTTACGTTTTGAGCTTTGCAGAGTCTGTCTGAAAAGCTAAATTTCTAAAATAGGTTACAGCATGGCACCTGCACCCTGATATGACCCAAATTGTCCTTTTAGGACACGGTAAAGTTGTACTCAATGGGGGGATGGTGGGTAACGATAAATTGTATAATGTTATTTCTGGTTAACATTGAATTTTCGTGTGTGTGTGTGTGTTTTTTGTTTTTTGTTACAAAAATACTGAAATGATTTGTGGAAATAATTAATGTTGTTAAAACATGGATATTTCTGAGCATCCCCTGGCGTTGCCGCACTCCCCACAAAGGTTAACGCCCCCCCCCCCATCAGGAAATCCTGGATTCCTTGTTGATGGTACAAGCATATAAAGTTTGGCACAAAGTCGTATGAGAGAAAGGGAGAAGAAAGTTGTTTGTCCGAGTACCATCGCACATAGATTGGTGCTAAAACAAAGGTAGTACAACAAGCAATGGCGGCCATTTTGAACATTTTGAAAATTCCTTGTAATTCTACCTCTATTTTGTCAAAAGAAAATCTGCGATGGCCCTGTAGCCAAATATATTTCTACATGACATACTTTGAATGTGTGTCAAAGGCACAATTCCCCCCAAATATTTACTCTGTTAATTAATTAGTTAAAATGAATCTTTACAAATTATTAATACGAATTTGTACCACAAACCATAAAGGTTAGACTATAACTGATGTCTACAAAAAAAGCTCATACATTACGTAACCTCATTTATGTAAATCTACAGATATTTTCGTGTATAGAGTGTAGAAATCCAGGACTGGTGGCTCGTAAACGATGCTGTTCAACCCGACAGTTTTGTAGCGCCCTCTTCTGGCATTTGTTTCGAACAGCTTATGACTGAAATTGCAATAAAACAATCAATTAATAACACAGTGTGTACTAACTGATTGAATGATATGAATGCAAGAGTATCCATCTTGTCTAATTG
>CM021536.1:11937492-11956484 GCA_010994315.2 Pisaster ochraceus | reverse complement strand
GGGGGTATCAAGTATTTACCCCCATTGTCTAGGGAAAAAATAAAAATAAAAATTGTCCTTGACTGTTTTTATCGTCTGGTATATAAAGGGTTAAAACAAGTGGAGTAGTGTTCTGTAATGATTTCATAAACTGAAAAAGAGACAATGCATAGCACCCACTTGTCCAGGCGGAGCTGATATTCCTGCCGTTTGGACATCAAACGGTGGACGTACACACAGTGGGGTTTTATCAAATGATAATAATTCATTATAATTGTATAAAACTTTAATTGTCAGTTTAATGCTTTACTTTTATCAATGATGATGATGATGATGATCATGATGATGGGGATGATGATGATGAAGATGATGATAATTTGCATCTATTTTTCGGAGGGGGAACCACAAGTTTGCACAGTTTACTTCTTTTGGGTGGGCAAGCGTGCCCAAAAAGTTTGTGGCAATACTCAATGTTTGCGGGCAGACGTGTCCCTTGTTTGGTTACAGGTATCACCGGTAGTGTGTCAAGTCTGTTTAGTTAGTGTGGCGAGTGAACGGAAATGTATTGATTGATAAACTGATTTTATTGTTGGTCTTTTGCCCAACTGGACACTTGCCAAAGTGTTTGAAGAAAAAAAAAACCACAGTGGCTAAACCGTGCTAAAGGTCACACAAGGGTTAGTATTTGTTTTTGTTATGTGTATTGTCTGAGATTAAAGCAGTGTTGTTGAGTTGGAAGGCTCTACATCGGGCAGAACAGAACCGTTGATCTCAGACTCGCCTCACTCTCTTCAACTTGAGCTACTTCTATAACAGTTAGGTATACAGTTGTTCAAAAAATTACACACGCATTGGGTCATCCAAGGGGGCATGAATTTCCTCCTCCCTAACCCCGCCCCTGCCCCACCCATCCACTTGCCCAACCCCATCTACATCTCAATGTGCACCATAGATTGGACGCCCCAACAATCTTAACAACACCTTCTGCACCACTCACTATCGTGTCAAACTATCACGCCTTTAACGTTGTAAAGTGCAAGCGGCTTGACATCATTGTTTGGCACGCAGTAACTATGTTTTGATCATAATAAAGAATGAAGGAAATGTATTTCCGCGCATGGTAATTGTTCCTTTTGTTTTTGCCAACATCTGCCCTTCGTGATGGTATTACGAGGCCTAAACCATGACGGCCGCATGAATACTATGACTTGATGACAATGATGCAATTTAGACAGCTGTTTTTGCAGGACCGTAATCGTGAGACTCTGACTCGTTTGCCCGGCCCGCGGATAAAAACCTGACGCTTTGGGAAAAGCTAGCCTAATGAAAACCAAATCTTTAAGCTTCGTGGGCAACCAGTTGGCAGAATCAGTGTCTCACCCGCGGATTCTTGTAATTAAAGAGTAAATAAATAAATAATAATGGTTCTAATTCATGTATCCCTTCGCTATATTTCCTATGTTTGCATTGGTACCACCCGACAGTTGTACATAAAGCAAACAATAATTGGAAACAAAACAACAAACCACAACAGAAAAGATTATTTCAATAGTCGCGCTCTTCCGGTGCTCTATACACCAGTCCAAGATGTTTGAATATGTCCTCCTCACTAGTGACTGGGAGGGGTGTGCCCTCGTGAACTTTGACCTGCCCACGCCTAATGACACCTGTGCGAAGCGCATGCTCAGACAATGACATGCCCTGTTGAAAAACGAAAAAAAACGGAGATAACAAATTGAAAAATTAATGCAGTTTCTGTTTTTAAATTTCAAACATATTAACACCCAAACCGTTTATCACTTTACCGTGTAAAGATATTTGTTGGATGCATTTTATCTAAAGTGACACTGAGTGTGGATCTTTCTCAAAGAAAGTTTCCATTTCAAGTGATGTAATGCAGCATCCGCCATTAAATAATAGTGGTTTGCATGCAAAACACCGCCAAATATCGCCAAAAACACCCGAGGCCAAGACACCTGGAAAAAAAACAATTCTCTCCAAGTGGTCTGAGCACAGCGAAAGGGATCCTCTCTCATTGCCAGTCAACACCTAAGGGCAGTTACAGTTTGATTGGCAATCTTCATATAAGTTTTTGATGATGAGGCAATCCAAAGGAATATAATCGGTCGAGATCATTATTAGTGGAGGAGGTAGGGCGGGGTACAGATTGAGACCCTCATAACCAAGATCAATACTTGAGTACAATGTAAACCGTGACTGCTTGCACATAATTGTTCATGATGACTAAAACAATTCAAGTACGAATAACAAGAAAACCTTTAAAACATGGACCAGTAAGGGCTTGCAGATCGTGGTTTAAACGACAAACTACAATGTCACAGAAAAGACAGCATTTTCAAAATGATATCATCCTTTTTCTTCGTGTCAACGGTTACACTTTTACCGCTCACATTCCCACATTGTGTTCATTCTTGAGCTGTGGATTGCTTATGATATCGTTGATAACAGAAAGACGCGAGAACATTTTTTCTCTCACCTTTTTCTTAGCCAGCAGTCTGATGGAGCGGTTGAAGTGGCCAGATCCAGTGAAGTGCACGAGGGCGCAATAGTACTGGCTGTAAGGAGCCACGATAATGTCTAGCCTCCGGTGCTGCAAAGAGCCATTGGGAAAAAACGCAAGGAATTTCGTTGAAATTACTGAACACGATACGTGAGCAATTCAATTCTTTTAAAGTTAAAACACTTCACAAACAAACTATTTTTATTTATTGATGAAGCCTTCCTCCTTGCCCCACTGAATTGTATTTATTTGAGGTTTATACATTGATGTAGTAATTACATCGGGGTTAAATGCATATTTTACGTTTACATATTTTACATTTGACCTTTAGCCCCTGACCATGACGGCCGCAACAATACAACCATGACCCTCACCCTATATAACCATAGCCCTCACCCTATACAACCCTAAGCCTATAATAAACCCATACCAATATTGGTTATGCACCTTTTGCTTTTCTCCGGGCAGTTTGCAGACACCCATGTATTTCTTCTGGTCTCCGTCATCGTCTCCCTGCCTCACAAGGTCATCGGTGATAAAACCTACAAAGAGTAAACCACAAACCAGTATCGTTTATAAAGACAGTCAATGGATGATTGGCCAAAAGTATGTTTTTTGAAACACCTCTCCTTAACTGTGATGATTTCACGTAGATATAGCACACAACAAAACGCACACCTAGTTCTAGGGAAAGACCTGTAAATAATAAGTAGGCGTCTTTCTTTGAACTCTCGGCACTTTTGGGTGCTCCAATTAAGGCCAGTCCTTCTCTGGATGTCAACCAAATATTGCATTGTTTTATTATTTATGATACATTTTGTATTGATCATAACTCTTGTTTTATCTGTGATGCAAGTATGAATGGAAAAAACCCAAAGAAGCAAGGTTTCAAGCTTGATGCAGGATAATTAATTGATAAACATAAACACCCTAATGATTCACATTGGCACATCGGAGCCAACATACAGTTTTACCGGAGTAACGAAACTTTGCACTGTCACAAAGAACATGTTTTTTACTTTAAATTTGTATTTTTGAAACACAGTCAACAAGTTCCGCACATTATAAACTGGCGCAACATATCACAGCAGAAAACTCAAATTTTCAAAAACGTCACCTCGTTTATTATTAGTCTGATACGGAAGCGTATTGCCGCAATATTAGTAAAAAAAAACTCTTCTCGTGTACGTGCACGATAAGTTATCGTGCACGTATGCGATAAGTCCAAACTTATCGTGTACGTACATAATAACTTATCGTGTACGTACACGATAACTTATCATGTATGTACACAAATTGTGTACACCTTCCAGAAGTATAGCTTGCTGTTGGTTTTCTTATGTTTTTTTTCTCAAGGCTTAAAATACTGAATGGTTTTTGTAAGGCAATAATAAGCGCTAAATAATAAGGCAGGAACTTCGGTGACCTGTCAGGCGAAAGTGGGTTAAACCCAGGTACCTGATCCATGCCCAAGTTCACAACAGCACTAAGTTAAAGAACCAAGTTTTGACTTATCGTGTACGTACGATAACTTTCATTCTCTAATTCCGTTTTCAGGTGACCTATTTCTGCGTACGGTTCAAATTAATTAATTAATGTTATAGGCTCGTTAAATAGGCGTTTGCTAAAATGTGTGAGATGTGGAGGAAAAGATCGAGGTTTATTTCCGTTTAGGAATGAGTCGACGAGAATTTCTGGCGTGCCTGAGATTGCACGATGGCATAGTTATAAGCCTAAGAACTCTGCAAAGATTACCGAGGTCAGCCAAGCTGAAGAAATTCAACTCAGACATACTTGAGGTATCTCTACTCCTGGAACGCGAACTGGGGAATTATGGCAAAATGCATGGTTATAAAATTATGTATTTAAAATACATCCATGAGGGATGTGCCGTCAGTCAGGAAACTTATTCTGGATCCCGATGGAATTTCTATTCGAAGACATGGACGTCTCCGCCGTCGAATGTATTTCAACCCAGGTGCAAATTACATGTGGCATGTTGATTCATATGACAAACTCACTGGCCGTATTGCATGTGTATTAATGGTGCTATCGATGGATTTTTAAGGTGTGTTGTATGGATGCTCGCCTATCATACAAATAGTGGTCCAGAAGTTATAGCTGGATATTTTATTGATGAGGTACAGAACAGAATGGGCCGTGTCCTACAATAATCCGTTGCGATGCAGGGACAGACAATTGGTACATCGAACAGATGCAGAGGTTCTTCAGATATGATCATGGAGATTGTCTTGCAAGGAGGAGTTTTATCTACGGGTCCAGTGTGCAAAACCAACGAATTGAAAGCTGGTGGGCATTCTTACGGAACCAGCATGCACAGTTTTGGATGAATCTGTTTCAATCCGTAAAGAGAGCGATGATTTCCGTGAGACTTTCTCGACAAAACTCTCAATCCTCTCATCTAGTTTTGTTTCCTCAAGATTAGTCAGGTATTCTTTGATGGCTACAGCAAAGCCAGTTGCTGGGATGGGATTGATTTCCAGAAATGGATGGTAGGAAAGTAAAGGGGAGGGGCAAAGTTTAAATAAAGGAGGCGGGGTCATAAAAGTGCTTGAGGTATGACAGACTGGGGTATGACAGACTGGGGTATGGATCAAATTGATGCCACTTAAAACTCATTGGTATAAACAGCTGATAACTGGAATTGGCAATTGGGCATTATCATGCATGGAGTAAGTTATCAATTGAGACGGTCGTCGGTTTAATACTTATTTAATTAATATTTCGAGAGGGTAATTTGGGCTTTAACTATATGATACGATATGAATGTTTATATCTTCAAGTGATTTTGGTTTTCAACAGGGAGAGTTGATTCAAGTTGTGAGCCGAAACCAGGTTGTTTCCAATGGACGACCCATTTTAATGTACAGTTTGGACTTATCGTGTACGTACACGATAAGTTTGGACGATACTTATTACTTATCGTGTACGAACATCGCGATCGAGAATACGTAGCGAAAATCTCACTTTTTCCTGACTGACGACATATCCCTCCTGAATGCATTTGAAGTTATCGTGTACGTACACGATAAGTCCAAACTTATAAGAGAAATATTGTTTTATTCATGTGGCGGCAACACGCTTTGGTAGTCTGAAGAGTTAAGCCATAAAATATTTGTTTACCACCGGGAGGTTGGGCGAGTACATCTAAGGCGGACAGTCCCCGTCTTATCGCTCTTCGTATTTTACGTCATCGTCTTATTTAATTTATCTATCTGCCTCTGTCAATATTTAAGCACAAATCCGCGTTGTTTGTTGAGGCCGATTACGCCGAAGGTTCCAGCGGCGAGAGACACCCGATCGCGTCCACTTTATCACAAGCAGGTCCACTCGTCAAACTAGGAGTCGTGAAGCTGCATGTGAAGGCCTCTTTAATATCTCAATGGATTATAAGATGACTTAAATCTTAATGAGAAACACAAATACATAATATTTTGCACAAATTGTGTTGGGATGGAACACAACGGTAGGCCTTATAAAGATCTTGTGCGGGTAGGACAGTTTTTTCCTGACGGGCACCTCCATCAGGGAAATTATACTGGATCATATCAATGGGCACAAAGGTCACAAAGGCAATACAAGGACATGTTTCACAAGGAAGCAATTGCGACCGTGAAGCATCAGGCTTGGAATGGTCAGAAACACCAGTTACTTTATTGTTTAGATGATCTTCCCGTCAAGGGCACTCGGAAAACTCCCACAAGGGGATATAAACGCCAAGCTATTATGGCAACAGTCAATCTCTCTCATACAAACTTTGGTTTAACGTCTATGACTATGAATTGCAATCAATAAGTTGTGATTCAGTATACTAGATGACAATAAGTCATTGTGAAATCAGCGGTTAGCTTGGTAGGACTCGAACCCACGGCCTTATGATTATTGTGAGGGTTTTTTTCTCCAGAAAACATCAACAATAACAACAACGTGTGTTAGGAAAACTAGCGATAGAAATATGTTGTTTTTATAAAAGCGGCGTGTGACTGGTGAAACATTAATTTTGTTTTGTGTAAAGTTAACTCATTTGTTTTAAAAGCATGCCGTCTACGAATGGCAGTTTCGCAACAGAGGCCCCAGATGTCAAAAAGCATAATTTTAAACTTATTTCATTATTCTTTCCCTTCTGCTCAGACACATTTCATCATTGTCTTAGAATAAAGAACGACTTTCCTTGACACAAATACTGTCCCATGGGAAGAGCCGGATGGCCTTGTTTGCTAGAATTAAGTTCATAACAATAGGCCGTGTCCAAGTTCAATTGTTGATACTATACAATGAACCCGGACCTTGGATTTCTCAAATCGTTTTGCATTTGACTGTATAGAGTTCATTATTGAGGACCTTCCCGACCCTTGCGTGTACAATAGAGGGAAATCAGATGTCATTCAGGAAACACATCTATCCTATATCCCTGGGCTTCAGGAAGTCCCGTCATATGATATAACATTAACCCCTCTGACTTGTGCAGTCACGGGCAAGTACGGGCAAAACAATTCACACTCTCTATAGTTTTCAACAACATAAAACACCACACAATCAACCGGTGAAAATCCCATAAAACTCGTTGGTCATGGTTTGTTTTACATCAAATCCCTCACCAACCCTAACCTAACCCTAACCCAACCCCCAAGTACACAAGACTAACCCTCATCCCCCTGTACACAAGCCTAACTTCCATCTTGCATACAGCTCTAAACCTAACCCTAAATATTGGTTTGTTTTTAAATTACGAAACAGTCCAGATAACGTCTGAAACCGATCGGCTCATCGGTACTTGAAAAGGATATTCCGAATAATATTCTTTTAATAAATTAACAAAACCTGAGACGTATCCAACAGGGCAAACAAGACAACTCCCACGCCCTAAACCTTGTGGTTGTTTTTATAAACAGTTTGTTGGGAAGTTCGGGTTTTTGTTTGTTTGTTGAGGTGTTTGTTGGGGTGTTTGTTTGTTTGTTTGTTTGTTTGTTGGGGTTGTTGGGGTGTTTGTTTGACGGTTAAACAGATCGATCTTCCCAATATATGTTATTAATGAACTCTGTAGCATATCCAGCATGGTAGGGCAAGACGTCTCACCGACTACACCACCAATCGTGTGGCAACTTAGTATTAATATAAATATGGTTATTATGATGAGAGGTTAAACTTATTTTACAGAAAACCTTGGTAAAAATACTGGTTTCCCCACCATCTTTTACCTCAACATCATTGAGACCTTTCCCCATCCCAGAACTAAAGTCCCGGATCCCCTTGGCCCGAATCTCCTTACGCAGCTGATCGACACAATGTGTCTCTTTGACGTGTTTGAACCAGACGAGTTCAAGGCATCCATGGATGGCATAACACGTTTGATACGTACACATTGTGTTTTCATTGAGAAAGAAACGCACATCCGCTAAAAGCTGGGTCGGGAAGGAATTCGGTCACACAATCCTTTCACTTTGTTGGTATAGCTCAACTTCCTCTATATTATGCACACAGGCAGCTCAGTTGCAACCAGCCATAGGGCTGATGTAAGACCAATGTTTCCTTACATGATCGTCCCCTGCATATCAGGATCACTTAGGACTTATAACAGTTTGTAATCCAACATGCTGCCGGATAAAATTGATAAAACCATGGATGGATTTGAAACGCTGTAATGTGTGGCAAACGAACCGTTTTGAAAAGGTCTACGTCACAATACAAAGACAGCTTCGTGTGAATAACGTTTTTGCTGGCTCAGAGAAAACTAGCCAGCAGTGAACAACCCGACATTTTGATTAGCAAAGCTCTGGACATATTCAAGGTTGAAATTAAAATTCCCTAAGCTTGGTTGGATCCCATACATAATATACTATTAAATGCTATCCGAATGTTTAACAGATGCCATTGTCTGATGTGAGGGCTAACAACGGGAAGACCGCGTTAAGAGCAAGCGGGTATAGACTAATGCCAACAGAAGTGTAGGTTTCCTCCCTCGACACGACGCATTTCATCGGCGTTTCGTTTTCGGCGGACGGTGAGACCGGGACTGAAATTAACCGGCCAAATTGGGTAACATGAGCCAGCTCGACTGACATACAAATTAAAGGGTTCGGATACCGTGAGGAAAACACGTAAATCGCGACGATCAAACTTGACATTGGCGTGCGTCACATCGTCAGCCTTGCCCGGTGAATTTGATCGTCTTGAACTTTTAGCAGAGCTTCGCTGCACGATGAATTTGTTTTTCCTGATAGTTCATGATTTTATTTCTTCATTTTGTATGGGTTTTTTTCAAATAAAAACACAAGGCCATAAAGTCAGACAAATATGTCGGTGCTTTTATATTCGTAAGCAATGTTGGAGGTATCGACTGATGTCACGGTCTCCCCCCTCCCCCTTGGTCTTTGAAGATGAGGTCTAGGTCTCGGTCTCTGACTTCTCTGACGTCTCACTTGCGAAGCCTAAGCTGGAGTTTCAAAAATGGCCTCTTTATACGGTGTGTGCCTTTATAGGGTGGACACCTTACTTAGAAGTTCTAGTAGCACCTCACGCTAAATAATACTTTTTAGCAAAAATACTTATCAAGTAGTCAGAGGTTTCTCAGTCTCTTGAAAAAAACGGTGAGCAGTGGCATTTGAACTTCTTTTCAATTTTAAAGGGGGGGGGTACTCCAGGGTCCTTCCGAGCTGCACCGTCACAAAGGAAATAAGACGCTACAAGAGTGCAAATTTCAAAACAGAAAAACGGCCATCTTGGGGGAAAGGAGGCCTACGCTTGAAGTATAAAAGGACCATCGTTCCCCAAGGCCTAGCTTACCCAACCAACCCTAAATTGAGAGTCAGTAACCCCAAATATACATATGAGACCTACAACAATCCCTGAAAGTATTTACCCTCAGATCTGTCATATCTGTTAATATTAATGAGACTCAGCGCATTGATCCGGTCATTATTTTGTGGGGAGCACGTTTTGGGAGTCAACATCCATGTAAAGATCGCGTCTAAACCACACATTCACCTAAAACGCACACTGCACTACACGCGGTGAATCTGACGTCCAAAATGGCAAAACCAAAAGTTATCATGTGATGACGTCAGGTAAATTGGGTCAACAAGCACATTAATTTTTTGTAGGATTGTTTTCATGAATGGGGGACTACGTCGTCATGATCAAATCAGGTCTGTGGCTGTACATTAAATTATGATTTTGCATGGCAAGTTACACCACGCACAGGTGCAGTCTTATGAGTGGGGAGGGGGGGGGGCGTGAGTTCGTAATTCCATGTACAGCCACAGGCCTGCTTTTATCATGACGACAGTCCACTTGAGTAACTTCGAAACACCGGTTGGGAATGCACATTATACTCTTCCAAAACTCACGGAGTTCAACTTTGCAAAATCATGACAATAATGACGGACACAAACTGTTTCTTATTAAATGCACATATACTGCCTCATGAAGTTTACGTTTTTGTTTCCCCGGTTACCGTTACCACACAGCTCAGTGAAACCGTCCTGAAGTCACACCAGAGACCGCACGAACCAGTGACTATATTTAATTGAAGTCTCGTGTCTCGCATTCATTAAGGAAAGACCTGTCCTCGTTACTATCTCAACTTGCCCCCAGGTGGAAACAAAGCAACCGCATTACACCAATAAATCAAGCGATACTGCGTCATAAACGGTCCCCTGAAGGATTCGGTTTGCGCGCAATGGCAACATTTCATTACGATGAGAGGTTTTTACCGAGTGAGGGATGATCAAGCCAACCGATATAAGCCGATATCACTTTGTTATTAACAACACAAAAAATGATTACTCTGTGTAAGTTATTGCGGTCAAGAAACAAAAATCTGAACTGTTTACAGAGCTTTCGATTTATTTATAGCCAATTAAAATATAAGTGTACACGTTGCCACTTCATCAATTTACTGGCATAACATTAATCAATGCAGTTTCACTTAACATAAATTAATGCAATGTCACTAATTGATTTTGGTATAGATTTTCAGATTTTTCTTTCGCCAGAAGACAATGTGGTTAAAGACATGGCATTTGAAATTACCAGGTAAATTTGTTAGTTTGTTACATCGAAAAATGTGTCACATTATTGCGGTATGAGCAGCGTTTTCCCGCTATTTTATTCTTAGTTTATTATCATTGTGTGAATCTGATGCTGACGAACCCAAGGGACCCTGAGGAGTGACTAGAACTCATGGCACGATATGTTGTCCTTTGGGGACAAGCAGGAAAGTGTTATCGAGTACAAGGGCTGACCAGTCCAAAATGGTAGGCTTTTAAATCGGACTTTTCTGGCTATTTGCTTATTTTTTTCTGAAGGTAAAAAGAATCGGAAATCAGATTAGGGTAAGGAGATTATCATGCCTGCTAGCACTGTTGAGACCCATAGACCTTGACGATACTTAGGGAGAAGACGATGAAGAAAATGTTCAGTTTAAGATTTCGGATAAAAAAAAAGCCCCAAACACAACAAAATAGGGAAAACATGCTCAATCACATGAGGACTGTAAACCCATGTATGCAAGGCCCCAGTCTGGGATTCGAACCGGAGTCCACAGAGGCGAAAGGCAGGGACGAAACCACGACGACAACCTGAACATGTTAATTTCGTCAACTAAAACAAAATAAGTGTCTTTTTGGATTGGTTGATTTTCACCCTTAATTCCAAACATAATAGCGACAAACGCGATATACGTACATGTAGGTCAGTTTCCGTGTTGCTTGTCGATGCCAACCAAGTTATAAGCAATGTTTAAAGTTTTACACTTAACTGATGCCCTCGATTGCAAAAACGTTGCGGAAGACTCAACTGCCATTAACCGCAAACTTCGTCGCATCACGCAGTTTAATCTCAGCTGATAATTATGAGCAGAGGTTATAGGTCACACCAGTTATAAGTTCCGAAGTCTGAGTGGTCAAACCCTGATATAAAGTTTGAATGAAATTGGGGTCGACAAAGGCAGATCAAACCAGACTGATACCGCATTATGTCATGTGTTTTTGTGTTGCTTTCAAAATCGCCGTTCACAAGATGAGCGCCGTTTTCGTATAATATTTAATTAGTATTGCATTGGTGGACCTTGTGCGCTGACGTCAACATGCCGCCATGTTAGAGATAAAACGCTGATGAAACAGCGAAAAACGCACAGCTTAGTACGCATGGCGTACATGATGGGAAAACAATTAATGAGCAATGTTCTTTTGACCTCTACCCTACTCAAATGATGTCGATGTCATGCACAGGGTCTGTTTAAAAGAAGAAGACGAGTTTCATTTTGAAAGCTCACTGACAATAATATTCATAACAAAACCGATCCTCCAAAAAAGCACTTCTGTCTGAAATACAGGCCTACTGTCAAAGTCGATAAAATTGCATTTGAAGACCCCAAAAACTGTTCACCACCGTTGCCTATCGACACAAGCCCAAATGAACGCGCACAGCATACACATCACACAATAAACTGTTTTTCGTAGTTTTCACTAAAACATCACAACAACAAAATGGTAATAAAACTTTGACAGGCTAGTTGTGTGATAATGATATTGGTTAAAATTTGAGGACGCACCCCATTTGCCCCAAGTCCCCCCCCCCTCCACCCCCCCCCCAAAAAAAAACACAACAACAAAAACCATTTGTTTTCATTTTAAGGGGTGGGGGACTCCAACGTCAAAACCAGTTTTGCGATGCATTCATTTTCTCATGATTAAAGTTTTTATATGATAGTCGGGAAAAAGTTACAAGTCTTGAGCCTCACAATAAAAATGGTGTAAAATGTCATTTTATTTTATACTCCTTCGTCAGAGAGAACTTTGATCAGAAACATGACGTCATTGGATGTCAACAACAAATGGGTCTGTACATTCAAAAGAGGAATTTGTGCTTCGAAAGGTCAAATTAATTTTTTCACCCCTTTGGTATGAATATCATAAAGACGTCATTGGATGTTTTAAGATGTTGACAAAATTCGCGCTGGAAGGGTATTAAACAAAATGACATTTTAGCCCGTTTTAACTTGAGGTTAGAGACTCGCAATCAATAAGGACTCTATCTATTGGACGATGAGTGCATCACAAAACTGAATTCCACCTTGGCCTCCTTAAAACCAACTTGTTACCCGTTACAGTATTATGTTCTTATTTCCCCATGTTATTTCCCTATGGTATTCCCCCGTGGTGTTTCCCTAAAAACGGTATTTCCCCATGGTGTTTTGGATGTCTTCTTTGACATCGTAGAGGCCGTTTCCGTATTAGTGACTACGGCTCGATCACCATGTTACATGCGTAGAAGTATAAGCTGCCCTTAGAAACAGCCGCAGCTGCAGCCACGATCGCCAATTCTGGCTCGGCTCGACTTTCCACCTTAATGAAATTTGGAAACCAACGACTTCGGGTGTCGGGCTTCATCACGTAATTTCTTCTATACGTCAATAGACCTATAGGCCTACTTGATTTTCAAGATAATATAGTGAATCTAAAGGCAATCTCATACACAAATCACATGGTTATGGGGTTGAAAATAATGTATAAAGTTAATCCCCTCGGTCGCATGCTGAATTGGTATACAAGCAGCGAAGAATGCAGTCAGGAACCATCAAATTGATACCGAAACAAGAATTTCTAGGGCAGGGAATTAAACACTAAATAAGCATACGCTTGAAATCTTTGGACGCAACCTATGTATAAACAGTCTAACCCACTTACTGTCAACCCTAGTTATAAAGAGGTTCTGCTTAAAAAAGAGTAGATTTTGAAGTCCCGAATTTCATTTCTGCTTTGGTTTTTTTTTTTGCTGTCCTCTTATAACAGCATTTCCGTTATAAACAGGTTATTTGGCCAGTCCCAGCAAACCTGTTCACGAGAGTCATAGTTCAAAAAGAAACATAAAATTGGCAGCAAAGTTCAAATCACGTTCCAGTAATATTGTTTTATTTCAAAAATACCAAATGATGCAAATGTTTATTTCAGCAGTAAAAAAACAAAGATTAAGAAGTAGTTATATGATACAACAACAGCTTTTACAATCCATCACTTTCAGTATAAAAGGGCTTTATAAATAGCGCTGAATCAGTTCTTGAGAGAAATACGTTCCACGTTATTGACACTCATTTTACCAAAATAGGGTGAAATAATCATTGAGCTATCCCTCTGATAACAAACATATATTTATTATCCTGAGCAAATAAAATAGCATCAGAAACAGAATCGAAATAGTTTAAAGCATGAGGTCCAGCCACAAGCATGAATACAGATTGTCTTTTAAAACAAATAACAACAATGAAAGTAGATTATGAAAAAAATAAATAAATAAATAACAAGTTTGTGGGCAGTCACTTTTGAAACAGGGTATGTCATTTCATTCACATCGAGTAACATGACCTAATTTAATAGAGCTGCTTAAACAGAAGAATAAGGTTACAAATACAAGTCAAAGATGCCAGGCTAACTGCACTTTTTGTGACTGGTTTCCTGCCAAGTTTTGCTTAGTGAAAATTTACTATTACAAATAGTTTCTGCTTAAGCAGCTTTTATGAAATTAGCCCCAGCTCTGAAAGGTCCCTAATTATTTCCACAAAGTGTTCGGCAATTTCATCCAGCCAATTGGCACACTGAGCACAGATTGTTTAAGAAGAACATCATCAGTACATTATTTAAACACAGAATACAAATAAATAACAAGTTGTCATAAATTGTATAAGATACAATGACTTTAAAAGCATTGCCAAATATGGTCACGTAATGGAACTAGCATAGGCTCTATACCCCAAATTCATTACACACAACCTTGGTATTCTTTCCCATGAGTAAAAAAAACCAACAAACCCAACATAGTTATGTTACTACGCTGTGAAGTGAGTAATGACAATGAATGAACAGTGATATTGTGGGTGAACAACAACAATAACAACAACAAAACAACCTAAACCAGAGTCAGTGCTGACGACAGACATCGCCACGGTAACCCAAACTGTGCCTTTCACATCTAGCTTTGTTGGCAGGATAATGGGAACAAATAGAGGCAGGTTTCGTTTCAAGTCCAGGGTTGCGTTGCTAGCACGCGATATCTTAGTCCATAGGAAATCCGTGGGGTTTTTGTCACTGTGGTTTTGCAAAATAAGGTCTCTGTGTTATACTGTAGTAACGTTGACAGATGCTGTTATGTGTTGTTAGAGTCTCAGAATGCCTTTGAGTTCATTGTTTGGTTTTTGCTTTCAACGAGGTCTCACGAGTGACAGCTTGCATATCCAATTTCAAAATATAGTTCAGATTCTACGATTGTCGACGTTCCAGACGCCAGCCGAGTAGCCGTTCCTGCTGCAGTGATGGAGGGACTGAAGGGTCCTTAGGGTTTCGTCATCAAGGTCAGCCAGGGCGTTGGCAAGGGCGTTACGCCGGCGACTGCAGTAGACTGGATCTGGCCCAGTAGCTGACGCAGAGGAGCAGGCTTCTTCGCCATCGCCGGATGAGCTATCCTCATCGTATGATGAGTGATGGCGATGTACAGTGTTCCCGATGCTGGGCTGATGGGTTTGAACCATTTCCTCGAGATGCTGGAGATCGCTGGAGGAGAGCTCCTCAAACAGGTTACCCACGGCGTTCCTCCTCTGCTGGCTTCTTTCGTCTCCAGTGGAGCTGGCCGCAGCTGGATTAAAGAAGTCCGGCATGTATGTCTGCACCATCGCCTCTAGGCTGTGGAGCTGGTCGGCCGAAATGCCTACCGTCACGTCCCCCATGGCGTTCCGACGTGCACGCTGGCGACGCGGTGAGCGGGGCTCGGTGGATCCAACCCTGAATGCACTCATAATGATTGCGGGTAATGTTAGCATAAATGCAGACGTAGCACCTTCTTTCAGTAGTATCAAATGAGTTATGAAGTTGTCGCTTTTCTCGAAGGAGATGCCTTTGAAAATGTCAAAGTTTCACACAGAAGATGTTTGTTCTTGAACAGCTCTCTCTTCTTCCATTGACCTATGCTGCCAACAGTGAATGTAATGTGTGGAATCTCACTCGACTTCCCCGTGCTTTTATAGGCCTGGTAGATTACAGTACCGCCTGCATAATCAGTTCAATGACTGGTACCCGGCAGGGCCCCCGACGACACGCTGTGCCAGGCAGTCACGGCCATCATTTGTTACCAATCAAGTCAATTGTGACGTCAATACCCAGTGACTCAGACGCATTTGAGAGAATCCAAATATGAAATGTTACGCCACTCCATGTAAACGGCTACCTTCGCTACACAAAGTGAAAATAGTCGTACGTAATCACAACTTTTGTTTAGACTTGTTGCAACAAGTTAACTTTGTACCATAGAAGTATGAGGAAAATATATGAAAGAGTAAACGTATTACTATTACACTCGGGGTGTTTATAGTTTTTACATGTTCATTCATTTCATTGGTGAATGAAAATAACGAGAACCAGACAGTTTATCTGTCTCGCGGACTTCGTGCAATGTCCTTATTTCGATTGCTGTAATCAAAATAAGCAACGGCGATGTGAGGAGATTTTAAATTAAAATGCTTTTTTTCGAGCGTTTATGAGTATAGCCTTAGGGTATTTCAGAGGGAGTTATTTCTTTGAAGGGTTGGTACTTTGTATGGACTTTATTTATAGTCAGTGAGCTTCCGGTTTGACAATATTCTTTTGTTCCAAGATTGTTCGCCGATACTGTGTCCTTCTAGAATGAAAATGAGCTTCTCAGAACAACGAACATACCAAACCATAAATCCATCACCGCGACCCACACACACTGTGGCAAGTTGAACGGAATGTTCAATTAGACTTTCAATTTAATCCTATATAATGGAATGCCTGAAATGTCCGCAATGTTTGCTTTTCACATTAAAACTTGTTTTGAATTCGCTGCATTCTTTTGTAAATATTCTTTGCCTAACTAATGTATTTCTTGCTTCAACATAAACCAAGAGGACATGCGAGCGCATCTGCATGATCTTAATAACGATCCTAAAGAGTTCGGTCAATGACAAACTGCTACTAAGTTACGTATAGGCCCACCTCAATTAAATAGTTTATTTTTAAATTAAGTTTTCGCAAAATCTATAACTTCGCAAGCAGCTTTAAACCACCAGACACTCCAGTTCTTACATTTCTTACTATACAGAATAACTTATTCTAAAATTCAATCTAACGAACTCAACTGATTACATATGCAATTTCTTTCACAAGAAGTTGTGTCTGTTCCAATTCTTTGAAGCAACACTTGGGTTTTCAAGAACACAGGCGTACATTGCCCTGTCAGTCCAAACCCTCCCTCTACCTGAAGGTTTGGATGTTAGGAGGACATCGGAAGCGCACTGTCATGACGATAACATCAAGTGACAAAGCAACAAAAAACAAAAAAAAGTAGGGCCTACTGCTTGTGCCCACACCACACGTTAAAAGCATCAATGACAATTAGCAAAACCACTTTGAGGGAGACTATCGTTATGAATCCTGACCATAGCAAGTCATACACATGGAATGATGAGCAATATCCCCTTTAACCAAACAAAGTCACAAGCGCAATTACAATCATATTCTATCCTTCAAAAAGTCAGACAAATTAGTAAAACTTTTAACCACTTTGAACTTTTTGACTGCTGGGTATATCGGCCCTTTTCGAAAACGCGACTTGGGCTTGGGCTTAGGCTCAGGCTGCGCTGGCCATTTAGGGGGAAAACGTGCGCTTTCCTTATAGAGGGCTTTAACCAGTAGGTGGACAGAGTCCGAGCCAGAGCCCAAGCAAAGCTCTGGTCTCGAAAATGGACATGGTGACCTTGTGTGTCGCTTGGGGAGAGCAAAATGTATTTGTTGTACACATTGATCTCTTTATTATCAACAATAATGGAGATCGATAGCTGTATCATCTAATACCCATTATGAACCAAGTTGTCATTGTCTTTGTCTCGCGGTCGCAATGTACAGCAGTCATGAATACAGTACCTAGTTCTTGAACAAAAACGGGACCGTTTTTCCTTCATAGTTTTGTTTGGGTTTTACATCGACAAGAGAGAGAAAGCTAACTACTCCATTAGACTATTGATCTGTCACTCAATGGCCGTTTTCGAAAACCCGGGTTTAGAGGCACCGCCCGTCTGTTTGAAGTCCCATACCGCAGTGTACGTTTGGATTCAAAATTACTGACGGAGCCCAAGCCAGAGCCTTAGCCGAAACCGAGGTTTTCGAAAATGGTTCATGAGAGGTCATCCCGTACCTTACTGCCATCTAGAGCACGAAACTGCTCCGAGGCCCAATTCCACTATGTTTGGCTTGTTATGCTCCGACTTAGGTTCTGTTAGTAATTTTGAAATCGTACACTTTCGGAACGGGACTCCAATGAGGTGGACGGTCGGAGCAGAAGCTTAAAAAGCCATGTTTCGCAAATGCCCCATACCGTACGCTACCACGGCTCCACGATGCTACCATCACAAATGATGTCAGAGATTTTTGTCACCGCCACAAAAAAAAAACCCATCAGTTTATTGCAACATCATACCGAAAACAAATCTTATATTGCGATTTGATTCATACCTGAGTGATGACGACAGCAGACCCTATACAATACCCGCGATCGTTACAGTCAATATTGACTTATCGTTTTATTAGAATGAATATGATATTCGAGATTCCATTGTTGCGCATTGGACGATGTAACTAGTATTATCCACAGTGGTGAGTAATGCTTTCTGCATCGTTGGTGTCACTAAAGTTTCTTGCGCGCGTTTTTGACGCCAGCTGGTGACATCAGAGGCACAGAGCTGCTAAATAGAAACAAGTAAGACGGGGACCAGTCGTAAACAGTTAACAATGCATAGCGTTTTGACCGGTAAACCTGTTTCTGCTATAATATAATGCAAGACCTTTCTGCGATCAGGAAATTCGTTTGATTGAGCTATCCAATGCAATTGACCTTAAACGTGGAATTTACTCCGAATTTATACACCAGAAACCCCCCTTTTTAGATGGATTCTCACCACGGTGGATACAGTTTTCGTATCGAGTGAATATTCCTGCATGATTGTGTACCATTAAGAATTTCTAGATGCCGTGTTAACGGCATCCCCGCGGTCCCCAAAAGACTGAATATTGGTAGTGCGAATCTAATTCGATCTTCTTAACACACAATACAACCAATATGCATAAATGTCGTCAAATTTCGTGACCACGCTTTCAAGAAAACATCTGCCAATATTTTGGTAAATAGTTCATGCTCGCGTGGGCTTATTTTCAAAGACCAGCCGAGAGATTGGGGAATAACAATTTTTCTCGCAAATAGTACAACTTCAAACGGAAGTAAGTCTTCATCAGGACAATTGCTGTATTCTATTTGCAAAGATAATCTTTCAGATTAAAATGTGTTCTTCTTTGTTCTCTATTCGATTGTTATCGATAATGTTTATAATTAACCTTTGATGTAAACGCCCAAGGCTAACAAAATAAATGTTGTGTTTGGACGTATACGGGTCGGATTGTTTTTGTCTATT
>CM021536.1:11893541-11914728 GCA_010994315.2 Pisaster ochraceus | reverse complement strand
GGGCGAGTCAAAAAATTGTTCCTTTTCACAATAAATGAGGGGTACAGTGGTAAAGAGATTATTTTTAAGTTCGTAAAACGGTTTGGCAAGTCTTGACATTTGCTAGATTTAATGTAAATGTGGCTGCGATCACAATCGTTCATAAGTAAAACACGCACGCACATAACCACATGCCACATGGTAATGATGGTGGTGAATATCCACAGGCTAGGCACGCACACAGCACTAGTGACATAGATAGTGTATTGTAGTTGTACAGTACAACAGCAGGTCCAAAGTCCACCCTAACCAACATTCTGCACGCTGTGATTGGCCCGTTAAAAATTACCATATTCATAGAAAGCTTGGCTAGCCTCCAACTCTATACATGTTCACGAGTCAAGTAAAGAAATGCTGCACAATGTGGCGCACGCCCGGGGATTCTGTATTAAACTATTATATACACAGCATTTGGTTAAGGCTATTCAAGCATCAACAACTTTTGCCGATAGAGGGCGTTGCAGGGCTTAGCATTGGGTTTTTTCTCAATCGTGCGGTGTCGATCGATCGTTAACACGAAGATTTCATTGCATAAGAAGTTCTAAAAAAACGATTCTCAAATCACAAATCCATAAAAATGGTTGTTGATGAAAAAAGAATTATTAAGGGCAGAAATTACATGTAGGAGATAAATAAACTTCTGTGTGTGTGAGCGTGTCTATCCATTCAAACCGAGGACTTTAACAAAAGGGATCCGGGTGTTTGACAGAGCGAGGACGTCCTCGCTTCGTTTTCGTGTACAAACCCAATGGGGACGTCGCTAAAAAAAACTATGTCCAAACAATGGGAGAACAAAGAGAAGTCCTCGGTAAGCGGGATTTACAAACATGTGTGTGTGTGTGTGTGTGTGGTTTTTGTTTTTTCGATGGTACGAAAATTGTGTGCATCAATGCATGTGGGTTAGTGAAAAAACTTGCCGTCGACCCACAATTTTGGTTGACTCGTCCGGCGGATGAGTGAAAAAAAAATTAAGGGAAACCCCTATTGAGGCTTGTGAATAATGCCAGATACCAACCTTGAGCACCTGGCAGATGTACCTTAGACCTCGCGCACATGCTAAACTCATCACCCGTCTTGTGCGGTCGTTATGCCACTCTATCTTACATATGATATAGTGCGTAATCCTGTGAAAATACACGCATTGTGCACTACGAACAACGCATGTTGGACACATTCCAGACAAACGCAACATTTGCATACTATTCTGAATATATAAAAAACACATTAAAAATGAGTAAGAATGGGTTTGCGTTAGCCCCACCTGTGTGGCCAAGGAAACCTGAATCCTTGGCCACACGTCTGGAGCAATTTTTTCTTAAGCTCACCGAAAACAAATTCTAGGCACATTCCCTACGGGCGGGTCGGCAGTTTAAACCAGCTCAATGTGTTCACTTTAATGCACACAATTATGGGTGTTGTGATTTGATTTGCTGAAACAGTGGCACTACCTATTAAGTCTTTTTCGTTTTGCTGCAGTGCGCTGTTTTACTCAGCGCTGCTTACTGCTGGTTCATGTTCCGCAGTCATAAAGATTTGATTCAAACAGTGCCAGAATGTTACATATTACACCCATTTCTATTTTATTGGTTGTTCATGAAGATTTGCTGCATTTTAGGTAAATTAACTGTTTGTCTCTTTCTTCAAATTGTGTCCGTAGCAACCACAGATTATCCTCCTAAAGGAGGGGACGGAGGCCTCCCAAGGAAGGTCTCAAGTCATCAGTAACATCAATGCCTGTCAAGTAGTGGCAGAGGCTGTACGGACCACACTTGGCCCGCGTGGCATGGACAAGCTAATGGTGGACCCAAGAGGTATTGTTGTCTCACAACTAACTTTAAGTGTCGTTAAATATTATAAATTATTCATAAAGTTTATGATTTTTCTGCAGTTTTCTGATTGGTCAGTCGGGTTACAGGAATCATAACAATTTTTTTGGTAGGCCCAAGTACTCAAAAGAGAAGGGTTTAAAAGTACTCAAAGTAGAAGTAAAATACTCTTCTGTGTCAACTTTTTTCTTTTTTCTCTGAGACAATAAAAGGGGCTTTTTCTAAACCTCGGCTTAGGCCCTGTCTCTGCCTGGGCTTCGTTTGACACTGGAAAAACTGTACAAAATGTACACTGTTACAAAATTGATAACGGACCCCACCAAGGAGCCAGAGCCAGAGTCGGAGACGGAGTCGAGGTTTGAAAAGGCCCATGGACAGATGGACTTGTATTGAAGGAAAACCGAGATTTAACATTGCACAGCTAAACCAACTTCTTCTGGACAAGGGGCAAGACAACATACATTGTAGTAACAAGGAAAGGCAACAGAGTTGGGTGTTTCATAGGATATGTAGTTTATGGGAAAGTTCCTGGCAATTGGACTGAAGAAAGTATGAAGTTGTAACTATTTTCTGAAAATAAGAAGTTATTGAAAAAAGGGATTCAAATTTTACAAATTGAGTTTTATCTTTCTGACGTACAGTAAATGCAATGTTTAAAGACATTGAATTCCTTAAAATACACTTATCACAAGTACCATTGAATAATTGTTTGGCAAGCAGTTAGCTGTTTGAGATCCATTCCTGTGCGAAAGACTTTTCTAGGCTCAAAACATTGGGCCATTAACAACTTTGTGCATTTTGTCTTCTTGTAGGGAGTGTGACCATCTCCAATGATGGAGCCACAATAGTTAAGCTACTGGATGTTATCCACCCAGCAGCCAAGACACTCGTTGAGATTGCTAAATCACAGGATGCTGAGGTAAGAAAGACATTTAAGACGGCTTTAAAAAAGATAAAGGTCATTGTTACATTTTGCCCTGACCACTTAAAAATCAGATCCTAGCTTTGGCTGAGATTGATTTACCAAGTACTAAATTAGCATAAGTTATTTTTTTTTTAGCATGTTGTTGTGTTTGTTTTTTCTACTTTTGTGTTCTCCGTTAAACATTTGACCTCTAATACCAATAACAATTATGGGTGTACACAAAAATGGGTTTTACCCTACTTTCGTTTGTGGCTTGTTGGTCCAAAAAGTTGTGCTTAGGTGCACATCGTTCGGCGTTAGCTTGATAACAATTGTTTACGTTAGTTCTCATAGTTAACTTCCCATCCACAATTATGTCAGCAGAGAAGCCCTCTCATGACTATCTCTTGTGTTACAATTGTGGTAGAACAATGACCCGTGGTCTTGGTGACCGACCATCCATTGTTCTTATGGGTGGTCAACACCTCTCTGGCCATGGGTATCTATTTCTGAGAGTTAGCCTATTCCTTTATGCACCCAGTTGTGCCCGTGGAGTAGGCTATAGTTGATGAAATGGACAATTTAGTTGCCCCAGTTTACAAAGTACAGATGAGCTGGTAAAAGAGAAACTACGTTATTTATAAGTGCTGTATTTTTTAAGAGAAAGTTAGTAGATTTGTGGGGTAAGAAATATCGCTCCAAGGACCTGTTAAAATTTGTCAGTCCACAACTGCCGAGAATAATGAGAACAAATGGTGACAATTTTAAACTGTCAGACAGATCTTGTATAAAAACTCACATTTCAGCCGACCATTGCTTCAATGTGATACAAAATTACGTTTTTCTTTCTTGATTTCACTGAGTGCTTGGGAATATATGTTATTTCAGTTAAGTACATGTAAGTTATTTTGTATAACTTAGAATTCTGAAAATAATGCAATATACCTTTAACTTAAAGGTCACTGGAGCAACCTTGAATTTTTCTACGTATGTCTTTTTAATTCATTTTTCCACAAAGATTACTGACGTGGATTGGGTTTGAATTTTAGTCTGAAATGTTTGATTTACTAAACTGTGGAATTCCTATTTTTTAGCCATAGAATAATACTTATTCCAAACCCGTTTACAAGCCTCACCAACTTTCCCCTCTGCTCCACCTTTGATAAGGAAGAGTCCCGTTAATCGGCCCAGGATGACTCGCCCTTGTACTAGAAATGTCAATGATTGTACAGCAAATGAACATTGACACCATTCGCTGTGTGAGTGTTTGGTGTTAATTGAAAATAACCTCACGTTGTCATACATCCACACAGGAATTTAGCAGTGACACCTGTGTTTCTGTAAAAGCTGGACAGCCATTGGGCAGATAGGCCCCACTGAATTCAAGCCAGGTCTTCAGTCACTGCACAATCACCCAAAAGTAGTGATTGACTTGTCAGCCGTATATTGTCTGAATTTGCTGTTTCATTCATTCATTCTTGCATTGTTGGTTTATTCAATAAAAATATCACATGACAGCCGAGGGTTTGAATTGCGGACATTCTGTTCATCAAGGCCAAACAAAAGATGCAAGGAAAGCTAGTCAAAAGGAGATCCCCAGAACCCAGTATATAACAAGAATATTAAAAAGTAATGTAAAAATTATAGAAAAAGACAATAAAAGAAAGACTGTTAAAACTATTAAAGAATAGATATGACATATACACGTGAGCAGGGGAAAATTAACAGAAACGATATAAAAGCACAAATATAAAAGCAGTAAACCAATTGGAAAGTGTGTTTTAGTAAATCAATGGAATAAGAATGGCACTGTTCCTGAGTCTTATTAGTTTAATAAAATAATTGTTGATAGTTAACTGAATGCCTCATTGACGAGTCAGCCATGTCTTTCAGTGGGAGCCAATGTTGGCAATGAGGATGACCTGCTAAGGTTGTTTTTTAAAGGTTTTAAGTCAATTATATCTCAAAGCATCAAGAAATGTAACTTCTGTCCCAAAACTATTGCATTATCAACTAGTATATAGAACAGTTTCTAATAAGACAGAAATTCAGCATTGAGATCACTGAAAGACATGAAATGGTACATGTGGCAGTGTTCTTCATTAACAGTGGTCCGCTTGCCAAATGCCAGTTAAAACACCCGAGGACCAGTCAAAATTCACTCCAAGTGGTCCGGCTGGCTAATTCAGTGTTGAAAAGCATCCCTATTTAATTTGAAATATGGACAAGTGAAAAAACTGAAGGGAGTGATAAGTTAACTGGTCCTGCTGCCCAGTCACTGAACATTTTAAAAGGGTAAACCCTAGGCAGGTTTCCCATTTCAGTTTGTGGGAGGAGAACTGACGCAAAGGCCTCTCTTTGTCCCTGATTTGTTGTGCATCATTTGCAAGTAGTTTGGGTATGAGTTTGAGAAAAATGATTATGACTGTTGCTACGCTGTCATGATGCTGGTAAGGGCGCGTCTTTAAATGGGTGTGGCTGCTAACTGATTATGTGATACGCACCACGTAGTGACATCATTAAGTTATGAAAACCCCATGATGTGATGTTTGACGTCACTGCAACTCACTGTGGTAAGATTGCCTTCTAATGCACAACCAAAAATTTGCAATTTATTATTGCAGGCTCTGTTTTACATAGACTTGACAGTTTAATGAATGCGCGCACACTCAAAGGCATCACTTTTCAAGAGCTTACTTCAATTGTAATTTTTCACTTTATCAAAATATGTTTTCAATAACGCTTGAATACTGCCAGCAGGATGAAATTATGTTTGTAGATCCACAAGGCCCTGCCCAATTCTGAAGTGTAGTCTTATTTAACTTACGCACATATTGCGTATGTACATGTGTATGTTGCTACATGTATACCAGCTGTCTGCCAGTTAGAAATCATGACAAGGTTGAGTCACAATGTCAGACTGCTTATGAATTCCCAGTGGGAGTGTCATCAGTATTTTAGGGTGATAAGGATGACGCCCTCTCAGGCAAGCGTGCAATGTCACAGACGACCCTCCAATTTGTTCGTCTTCTTTTTTTTGTGGGGGTTTAACTTGCCCAATGTTGCCCTGTCATTGCTGAGCACCTTGTGATTCACAGCGCCGCTCCTAAGCAATGATTAGTACTTAATGAGAAGCCATGATTTTGTCAATCAACAGCACCTTGCAGACAACAGGGGAACACAAAGTTAATTAGTTTATAATCGCATTTGAGAGGCGGCAATTGTCTGGTCGGCAAGGATGTACAAGTAAACCACGAGGAGAAAAAAAGGAGAGAAAATTGCTGTGTTTATTTTTTGGTATGTCCTCATTGAGTTAATATTGGAGTCTGGTTGTCACAAGATAGCACATTGTCAACAGTTTCCATCAAATACAATGTACATGTATGTCATTCAATTCATATCACTCAAAATGGATAAGAAATATATCTTTTGCGGTATATATGAGCATAAAAAAATGAGTATAACAGAATTCATCTGACTCTGAATTTGAATCTGAATCATGCACCAACTTTTTAAAGAACAAAATGGAAAAAAATTAAGTTTTAGACAGGGAAAAAAAAACCTAACAGGAATAACCCATGCAGTCATGTAAGGACTGAAAACCTAATTCACATGCATTAAATCCAGTCAGGTCCACCATAGAGCTAGGGGTCCACTGAGATGAAAGGCAGCAAAGGAATCCCTGACTGCCTATCTTAAACCTTCTAACCCAATCCAACAAATGTCTTTAAAAGAATTTCCCACCCATTTGTTTGTGTTGTCAGGTTGGTGATGGAACCACCACAGTAACGATGCTCGCAGCGGAGTTCCTCAAACAAGTGAAGAGTTACGTCGATGAGAACGTGCACCCACAGGTCATCGTCCGCTCCTACCGCAAGGCCACCCAGCTAGCTCTGGACAAGATCCGCGAGATCGCAGTCAAAATAGAGAGCGACAATCCTGAGTGAGTACTCCCGGAAGCTCACCATTTAATCCCACGCTACCCCTAATCTGTTTAGACCCCTGCTGCGCCCCCCTTGGATCCTCATTTACAGTTGTCACACGTGGCTATCTGCACTGTTGCCCCACCGTAATTTAAGTTAGAAATGCACTGTGGCAGATAATACAGAGAAAATTAAGTTTAATGAATGTGTTGATTGACGCATGATGTGCATAGCCTAGCTGTCCACTGTCAACAGCCAGCTAATTGAATGCGGGGGAAACTCTGAAATTGAACGTCAACCGTCGAGTTGTTTGACTGTGTTGATGCAGATGGGCAGATGTGACTGTGATGGTGACACGTCAAGCTAAGAACCAGTGGTAATAATGTCACAGTGAAGATGCTCCCATCCGGCAAGCATTGTCAGCTCCTCTTTGCCTTGTTTGTACATTGTATACTAGCCATGATGCACACAGTCTGACAATCTGCTTGCTAATTATCCGTTTAGTAAAATGGGCCCAGTGATTTTCTACTGTTTTCAACCTCCCCCACCCCCCCCCCTTCCAAAAAAAAAAGAAGAAAAGAAAGAACAGAAACAACAAAACATTCAATGTTCCCTCCATCTTCATGTAGGTGTTAGAATTACATCATTTCCAGAAATTCACAGATATTTCATCAAACAAATATAAACAAACTTTTTATTTTTCTTTTTTTTTCTTTACATGTATGAACTTTATGTTCTTGATTTTCCCCCATCTCAACACCAAACACTTCCTGGCCCCTCCAAGAACTCAGTCTTGAACCACTTGGACCTGCCTCCCACTACATGTGTAAGCCTAATACAATCATAAACAACAGTGGCAGCTTATCTATCTCTTGTAATTCTCGTTTGTATAATAGAGACTTCTGCATTTTGCACTATTAAAATGTCTCATGTTTTTATTATTCTAATCACAACCCCCAGAAAAAGGTAGATTTCGGTCATAAATTCCAGTACCCATTGTTCCTCTTTGTATGGGGGAATTCCGAAACAAAACATTGCACGGTGAGTGCATGCAAAAAAAAATGGAATGTCCGGGTGTGTTAAAGTTCCAGTATTCAAAAAAGTATCAATAGCGGTTTTCCTGACCTTTAGCCATGTGTCCAAAAAGTTGTGCTTGCATATTCATTATCTGGTCATAACTGGTTAAAAAAACAACACACTAATCAGTCGTGGGCAACTGTAATATCAAACAAAAATGTTTTTTGTAAAGAGTCAATATTTTCTTCTTTTCTCGTGGGACCAAGAAGGCACTGTTGGTGTAATGGTATAAACAAAATTTATATTCTTTATTAAAATCAATTAATGTGATTCATTGTAAACTGAACTTAGAAATGCATGATGTCTGAGCTTTGGGGTGGGTTTTTTTTTATGTGTGAAAAATCCTTCCTCTAGTAAACAATTGTTTGCAGTCTGTTGAGGTTGATCAAGAAAGGGTCTGACATAATGGTGTTGTCACCGAAGTGTAGCGCCCTCAAGAGTCTGTTGAATGTGAGACATTTTGGAACAGGGCTCTGTAGTAGCAGCTGTAATGAATACCAGTGAACCTGTGTATGATATTTATCATAAGCCAAAGTTTTGTTTACCAGCCTAAATGGCTCAAAAATTCCCTTGAGAGTTGATGTAATATTGTCGAGCATGTACCTACTTCCCTGGCTTCATTTTTTCAGATTAAAAAAAAACCCAAAAGATTTTAAAACTGATGAACGGTGATTCACACAGCGCCCCCTTTTCCGTTGCTGATGTGGAGTTCAATGACTGAGGAATTGATCGCTCTTCGGAGTTGTAGATAGACTCATGCGTTACTGTTAGATTGACTGGGAGAGACGTCACTATACATCATTACGATTACTGTGTCGTTAATTGATGAATGTAGAAGGAAGAGGTTCTAGCAATGGCATCCCAGATGCATTGCCATAACTCCCACTGGAGTTTATTGCTGATAGTTGTGACCCACCTTCCAAGGTTCACCCAAAGTTACATGAACTAGGATCAAATAAAAAACATAATCGCTAGGAGACTTTACTGAGGTGAAAACACAGCCGCAGTATTATTACATCAGGCCTGGAGTTACACGAAGACCAAGGCCTCCATTTCCCCTAGTCTTGGCCTTGGCGCCCCTTCAAAAGTTTTCCATTATACTTAAAGAGTTTCCGATGAAAATAACCTTGCCCTATCAAAGATAAAAAATTCCAGGCCTAAAAAATACGCCGTAAACAATTTCAACTTGGGTAATAAGTTCACCTCATTTTTTGCTGACTCTATCTCTTTTTTTTTTCTCTCTTTTTTTTGAAGGAAATTTAATTTACTAATTAACAAGTGCAACTTAAACTTGATGTGTTTTTTTTTTCTTTTTTTATGTTTTTTTATTTCAGTAATACAATGTCAGTGCATGGAATTTGTATTCCTAAAGGGACAAGGCTCGTTTTTCTTTCTTTTTCTTTTTAAAAAATGTAGAAAATAAGAATGGATACATAAGCAAGAACATTGTCGAAAAGGCAATGAGGTTTAGACCAAGTCAAAGGGTGTAATGTTCTCCATAAAATTCCATATTTTGCATGCTTGTTTTTCTTCAAAGACTTGTCACATCCATTTCTCAGAGTAAACACAGTCAAGGGAACATTCTGTTCGTGGTTTACTCCAGTGAAGTAAAAGCTGGTACAGTGTAAACCTTGTCCAGAAAAACGTATGATTGACACTTCACTGTGAAAATTTGATTGTAGAGACTCAGTGATAGGCCCTCCTGAGTTGATAAAACTGAAATTATTCTGTCATTGCCCGTCTGTGTTTAATGAAAGACGAGACAAAGCGTGGGGCCATGAATTATTAAAAGATGACAAGATGCGAAGTGACACCAGGCCATGTGTTGACTATCCAAAAGCCCCAAGAATATTTTGAATCATCCAAGAATTTAATCTGGTATCTGCTGGTTTAGGGGGGGGGCCGACCCCGAGGGGGGAGATGGTCGTTAATCATTTGTCCCGTTTAAAGTCGGCGTCATTTAGTTGTTGCCCCCGCTCAATGGAAAAATGTGTTCGTTGGTAGGGTAGATGGAGGGAGACCCTTTTTGTTCTACATGGCTGGTGAGGACTAATGCACTTCAGCTGTTTACACCCCCCCCCTTTCAATCTCCCAATGAAAAACGATGTTCTTTTTTTTCTTTTGTGATGTTGGGTCGTAAATCAATAGGCAGTCTTGGCCGTGGCTGCATGTAATTCTTATTGTAATTGGGAGACGACATGCAAGAATTGGCGATTCTCCTTGCCGAGTAATAACCCCGCAGGCACCCATAGTTGAGTGAGAAGACACAACAGTAATGTGACTGGGAAACTCTGGCGCTGAGTAACCCAGGCTCTTATGTCGTCATGCTTTAAAGGGTTGCTTTAATCACAGTGATGCTTCACAATAGGTGACTGGGTTCCAGGTATGTCATATATGCCAGGTAGAAGGGAATAACAAAAGAAGGAGTTTTGATTATCCCCAACAAGGTTCATTGTCTTGGTACAACCTGAAGTGAACAGAATTTACTATTGGATCTTGTCAAGAGGGGTGCCACACATGGTTTTAGTCGGGGTTATGAAAATGGAGTTTTCCAAATCTGCTGCAAATTTTCAAAACATTATGTTAAAAATGCATACTTGCAATACTTCTACTGGGAAAGATGAAGGAGCAGGGGTCGTAATGCCAACTTTACCACTGGCTAGACTTTAATTATTTGTTTTTAGAATTAGGCTATTAACCTTACAAGTCTTGCAGTCTAGTGACCTTTCAAACTTAAACTTTTTGAGGTTTTATTGTTGTATTACTTCAGCTTTTCAATTCAAATTTTTCTTCTAAAAGTTCAGCAAATAGAAAAAAAAGGAAACACAAGTATTTTAGGCCTTTGTTATTCTTTTTATATCTTTCTGGTAATGAAACCAGGGGACCATCAAAAGTGACTAGCACTGTGACCCATAGGCCTAAAGATAGCTGTGTAGAGAAGATGATAAAGAGATGTCAGTTTTAGATCTCAGAGGAAAATCTCAACGGTGGAACACCAACACAATCGGCTGGGGACTGAAAACCCAAACCCACATGCAAGGCTGCGATCCGGGATTCGAACCGGGTCCACAGAGGTGAAAGGCAGGGAGGAAACCTCTGAGCCAATGCCACTGAATGCCCTAAAGATAATACTACTGGTCCAATGAAAGTGTTGAGCTACAAGACTTGTGGTTTTGTGGAGATTTCCCACGAAAGGTGTGCCCTGAGGTGCTCAAACTATTTTGTAGAATGTCCCGTCGGCTAACACCATGGTGCTACTTCTTCCGCAGATGAAGTACTTGTGGGTAGCAGTTACCAGCTTTTAACTCAATGTTTTTAACTGCATCATAACATTTTCATTCCCTCTTTACCACTGAAGTATATTGAAACTTACTATGCCCAGTCTAAGATGAATCAAACGGATAGACACTTTGTAAAGAACATTTGTGTGCTTTGTGATCAATATTACAGTGATTTTCTTTGACAACCCGACATGCCCAAGGGTCTGGTGACTTCAGTTGTATGATAGCAATTATTTTCGGAGATTATAGTGTAATGAAATTATTTTGAAAAGGTAGATCAGAAGCCAACTATTGATGTATACCAATAACTTGGGGGACAGATCGTAGTAATTGGCCCTGTTAACTCCTCAAACATGTAGTTGATCCAAATGGAAATTAACGCAGGGCAACCCGTTTGTTTTAAAATAAAAGAAGCTTGTATGGAGATCATGAGGAAGAAATGTTTAACTTAAGTAACCTACTTCAACACAACCCTCTTCCTTCGAGGCTGACGCTGGTCTAAGTGGTCCATCCCTCTCTAACACTATACTTGACAGAGTCAGATGGGCCAAACTCCCCAAGTCATCACGGTGGCAATGAACAAATGAATGAATGAAAGAAGCCTACAGTTATACATTAATCCTAAAACGCATGAATTTGGGGACAAGAAAACTACATTAAACTCCAGTTCTAAGTAAGATTTAGGTATAAAGGAAAGTGATAACGAATCAAAGATACTATGTATGGAACAGTAGTTAAGTCTTAACTATCTCAAACATATGGATCGTTACCCTAGTTCATATACAGCCATTTGGATGCTATTCCATTCAAACCAATGCGCAAAAGGAATTATTGCTTTCAAATATTTTTGGGTTGAACGAAGAAAAGTTGACTTGAGTTGGATTTGAAGTTGCGACCTCCGGATTAACGAGCCGGTGCTCTACCAACTGAGCTATCTAGCCCTAATGTTGGTAGTTTTCCTTTTTTTTTTAATAGTCTTTGTTCAGAGGTGCCAGTCGGAAGCTAATCAACCAGTCATTTTCCCTTGTGGTTTATTACTTGATATTTTTATTAAAATGTTTATTTTCAAACTGAGAGTGTATACTCTCAGAGACCCTGCAGACACTCTGACTCATACGTAGAATTTGTTTTATTTCTAAACATTACTACAGTTTCATGGTTTTTGTGGAAGATTAATTTGGTGTGATTGCGGTAAAGCTAGAAAGATGAAAATAAAAGAGTTAGTCAGGAAGACAAATTAAGGGCAGGTCATGTGTTTCATGACTTTGAACATGCCATTATCACACGTCAAGTCACTTCTAGTGCGCGTTTGCGCACACGAGTCTTCACAATGTCTGTTCAGCCTCTGAAGACATCTCAATGTGTGCTTGCATCTGATCAGTGTTGCTTAAAGTAAGATTGACTCCGATAGTTAAAAGCACATGTAGGCCTGCCACCCTCCCCCCAATGACAAGACAACATTGATTTGTGTGTACACATGTGGCACAACGTTGCGCAAGATGTAAACCATGAGGCGTCAGCCCCCCTCACCTCCATGACCCAGCGGATGATTTGTGGGCCAAGAGAGAAACAAAGGGCTTACCTAAATCACCGTGTCCCCTCTCACCAGTCCCCACCCCTAGTGTCTGTGCCCCTAGTGAGTCAGCTGGTTGTGTATCAGCAAGCTGTCAGTCGATCAAATGCAGAGCAGCTGTTGGTCGTGTACATTTGATAGCAGGTACGAGCCTGACATTTTGTGGGGGGCTTTGGCGGGTATTGACTGGAGCTGTTTTCATCTGTGTGGTATTAGGTGTTCGGGGAATTGTCCAGAAATTTGTCATAGGATGTCTCTTTCTATTGAATGTTTTCAAAGTTGGCTGTATTGGCTGGAAAATGTTTTCCCATTTCACCATGTTCACTGATTGTAATTTAAGATCAAATGTGGGAAGAGGAGTTTCTACTTCTTCAGATTTTTTGTTTGTTTTGTTTTCCTTTTGTTTTCAAATAAATATTTCTCTGCAGAGAATACTTTTGCAATACATGAATTGTCACATAGTGAGCAAGCAAAAATGCAAACTATGGCTGAACAAAAATTCAAATGATAATTTTTTCCCCCCACCCCTTTTTGTGGTGGGTGGTCCCCAGTGACCCAGTCACCACGTAACCCATCATATTTCGTTAAAAAACTGATGCATCACAACATGTGTTTGGTATCAACGCGATGTAAGATATCGTGAAGTAGATTCCAGTTGCTGGATTCTTTCCCAGATGACTTGTCCCAAATGACAGACGAGCACTCTTGACCCAAAGCTAGGGTAATGGCACAGTTTTTTCTTTCTTTCTCTTTTTTTGTTGTCCTTCTTTTCTGTCTTTTTGAGAAGACCAAAAAAAAAAAACGCCATCATCAAATCGCCACACATGGAATTCCTCACTTCTTGCCTCGAGTGAGATTTCCTATGGACAGAGCTGCCAATGATGTATGCATGGTGAACAACGTTCCAGCATATTATACATCAAATGTAACTTTAGAAATTCATTTCACGGTGGCGATGTTAAACTGAATGGCATCCTCATTGTTCATTAATACCTTGCAATGATAAGAGATTCAACAGGAAACGATAATCAGGCTGGGCGTGAGAAGTTTGTTTATTAACACGCCCTGTAGAAAGTCACGGAAAACAAGACATGGGTTAAGAGTCCATGCAATTCCCCTGTAATTTTTTGTTTTCCGTTCCAAAGCTGTAAACTCAAAACGATTGGAAAGCCACTAAAACAAGCCATACCATTAGTGTCACAGCATATCTTTACGCAGACAAATTATATAATCCTTTTTGTTTTACCCTTTCTAAATTATCTAGAGACTTTGGATGCAACTGACAACAAGAATTAATTGTTTATTTCTAGAGCATTTTCACCCTTCATTGGTATCCAAACTTTGTTGAGATACTAGTCTTCACATGTTGGCTCATGGAAATATCTCATCTCTGAAGGAGATATTTCTACTCAATTTATACCGACCTCACTGTTGTCAATTGACTAACCTCATAATTCATACCTGTCAGTGTTTTTGAGTGGCAGCAGCTTTGATCTGTTTGTGATCTTAAGTCTGTACGTCTGCCTTGGTTTTTCCTTTGCATATATTCCTCCTCGATTCCGTGGAAATCTTTTTACATTGTGTGTACTCAATTCCATCGACATCAGTGTGGTAATTGCAAAGTTCCGAAAAAAATTGGGATGAATCTGATAAAATGATAAAACTTAGATTTTTTTGGGGGGGTTTCTATGAGTGAAGCACGGTTTAAAAATATAAGGTGGAAAAAGCTGTGACTTGCACAGTTGCAACTAAACCATTAAAAAGAAGTGTTTTGAAGCATGCAGTCCTTTTTGAAAAGGAATTAGCATACTTTGGCCATCCCAAAGTAGCTAAAAGCAGTAAATTACCCTAGTAAAAAGGAACCGACTGATTACAAAATTTCAGAAAGACAGCATAAGGATTTACTCGGCCACACACATTATTGTTGTGCAGTGATTATATATAAACTGAATTAAAACTAAAATTCAATATTCTGGATGAAAAATTCTTTTGGCATGCAAATAAATTATTAGGAAACATGGAAAACTGAAGATGAAATACGGCATATGGTCATGGTAAAAAAAAAGTATGGTTTTTGTGAACAAACCAATGTTGTTGTTTAGGTTGGGTTTTTTTTCAACCCCTAATTATTTATATTTTAATAAATTTCATCCACCTGTTTGATTGATTGCAGTGAGCAAAAACAGCTTCTCCAGAAGTGTGCTGCTACAACGCTAAGCTCCAAGCTGGTCTCCGCCCAGAAAGATTTCTTCTCTCACATGGTGGTCACTGCAGTCAGTCTCCTGGATGAGAATCTTCCAATGGACATGATTGGCATCAAGAAGGTGCAGGGTGGTGCTCTGGAGGTAAGACTCTCAAGCCCCGTTCGCATTGGATCAATATTTAACAGAGACCATGGGCAACGCTTCAGTGGGTAAATCTTACCGGTGTCCGCACTTGGATTATTTGACGCAGGTGAACTAACCCGAGACCATGGTGAAACAAACTGACTGACTTAATATAAACAAATGAGGGCGCTATGCCAGTGACCTTTATCTGGATGGGACAAAATACATGATCTAACTTTTAAATAAGGGTTGAAAGGGAATCAACGGAAATAAAAGGAAGAAAAACAATGGAATTATAAAGGGATGCAATTTGGGGGGGTTATGTATACCGCTGCAACACCAACGTACATGCATGTTGTAGTTTACTTGTGTCATGTGATCACGGCTGTGCAGCAAACCTGATGTGGTATTTTACCGGTTTTACTGGAACAATGCATCCCTACTGGATTTTTGGCTTGTTTAGTTTGACAAGGTTAGTTTACCTCGGCAGAAGGTGGCTGATTAAACTACCCATTGGACTTTGGGAGGGATTTAAAGTGGTCCAATTAACAAGTTGCTTGGTTAGTGTACCCAATAAAAAAAGTCCAATGCAAACATAGCTCTTGCATTTTAAATCTTGCCTCAATAATTAAATGTATCATTTTATTTTATTTTATTTATTTGTTTGTTTGGTTTAAAAATATTTTGTGTTGCAAATACAGTTAGTGTTTTTACTTTGATCTATGTATCATAAATTTTCTCCAAATGAAGCATTTCTTCATTCTGTTTATCTGAAATGTAAAAACCTCAATTTATTGGCGATAAATTCCTTGTTGACAGGAATCCAGGCTCATCTCAGGTGTTGCCTTCAAGAAGACATTCAGCTATGCAGGCTTTGAGATGCAGCCCAAGACCTACAAGAACCCCAAGATTGCTCTACTCAACATAGAGTTGGAACTGAAGTCAGAGAAGGAGAATGCTGAGATCAGGGTTGACAATGTTGAGGTCAGTCGAAGACAGCACCCCTAACCCCCACTTCTTTGACCATTGCAACTAACTTTGTGTCACGGGAAGACCATGCGTGGCTAAAGACTCTGTCTCCCCCAATTGTGTAGAGGCTCAAACTTCACCACGTGCTTAAGCCTTGTCCAGAAATTTGAAGCCCTGTGTCCAAACCACCGTTTCAGAATTGCCCACAGATCTGAAGGACGAGCAGGAGCAAAAGCTTTTGATTCAGAAACTAGGCTTTTGGCTTGTAATGATGCTCGGCTGACTGAGGCCAGGTCCGAATTAGCGGCTACGGCTAGATTTTTGCTTTATCATGCGTTAGAAGTTAGCAACAAGGCTTTAGCCAGGATTTGGTAAAAGAATGTTCAAATTTGCTAAAATGATTAAAATTGGGTGTCCAAATTGTTCACTTACAATACATTTACATGTAAATGACAGCTAAAACAGTGTGTCCAAAAGACACCCCTCTGGCTAACACTATGCTTAGCAACACTCTTAGCAAAAGTCGTAGCCGTAGCTGCAGTCGCCAATTTGGATACGGCTTAAGCCCGCTTCAGACTTCCTGCAAATGCCAAGCAAATTTTTGTGACCCAATAATTCGTACACACTGTTGCCAATTGTGACACAAGAAATTGTGTCACAATTGTGATTGTGTCACAATTGTGTCACAACCCAATAATCCGTACACGCTGTTCGTTCAATTGTGACACAAGAAATTGCTTGGCACAAAGCATTCGCAGGAAGTTTGAACCAGGCCTTAGTCTCTATTCTCCTCCGTACTTGATAATGGTGACAGTCGCTTCAAAGTCAGGTTAACATCATTGGGTTTCGTCTGAACAAAGATTATCTTTGAAATGAGTACCCAAGAAACTTTGTGTGTTTTATATGACAAAAACAAATGATACTTGAATTAAGCTTTTCTGTTGAATACCCCACACATGGTTACAGACAGGTGTAGGTAAAATAATCACTGACACTTTAAAATTTATGTCACACATGGTAAGCCTTTTTCCCCCCACTTCCCGAGGTTCAAAACAAGTCTTATCATACACAAGAGCACACACAGCCTTGGCCCTGGGTAGTCCAACCAACCGCAACAAGCACATTTGTACCCAATCCGACAATCCTAATTTTAGAAAACCCCTTTCCCTTCATAGGAAATGAATCACCGGTGTTGTGGAATGGAGTGCTGGAAATAGCGTAATTGGGTACATCAACTGGAAATGATCCCCCTATGCTGGGACAGATACGGTCCCATTTTTTGAAGGATTTATGACCCCTACTCCCCCCTACCCCAACCCACACTCACACCTGTCTACCTTTTGGTGTTGGCTCATTTACAGGCTGAAATATTTAGTTACACTGGAGCATAGCTTGAGGTTTAAGGCTTAAGCCATGATACCTTTTTTTTGTGGCCAATATCAAAAATGGATGTTCAACATCATTACCAACAGACAACATGCACCTAGGAAGATCCTTCTTTCATTGTTCGTTTGTGAATTTTGTTCAGTTGGAGAGAAATCTTGTAGTAGCAATCATTTAATCTATTTCATAAGAGTAATGTTGGTGTTTTAATATCGCACTGTTGACTGTGTCTGTCAGTGTGGTCTGGTTTCTTAAGAATCAAGCCTGCAAAACAGAACTTGAAATTGAAACTATTACTTGCGCCCATTTTTGTTTCCTGTATCATGTCGGTCCGTTGAAACACCTGCCGCCCCTACCAATTTGTTATCAATAACTTGAAAAGTTTCCTGACCGACTGTTTCACTACTATACCACCAGAATGTAAGACTCAACTAAAATATTACACCAAATCTGATTCATGGCCCCAACCTGTTTGTTTTTCACTTTATTTTTCAATGTGCACATGACAAATATTTTCCCAAAATAGTTGTTTCCCCGACCTGCCAAATAAACATATGGCCTGAATGGCTGATTTGGGATGGAAAACATTTATTTTGAAATCCTTTTCTTTTAAAGACTTATTTGGTGATTGAAATGAAAATGAAGTTATTTAGTTATTAGCTTGAGAAGTAATTAATTGTCATTTCCAACATTGTCCTAGAGTGGTGAGGGATGATGTCACAGTATTAGGAAAGTCAAGGTTTTTAGCTTTTTCATTTAAGGCCTTCACAGTTTCTTAGGCAGTTGTTGATGTTGTTTCTTAGGGGTTGCCTTTTTTGTTTTTTTGTTTAGGGGTTTGTTTGTTTGTTGGGGTGTTTGCTTGTTTGTTTGTTTGTTGGGGTTATTTTGGGGGGAGGGTTTTTGCTGTTCGATGTTTTATCATTCTTTGAAAAGGAGTTTGAAGTTTTGTTTTTCGTTACAAAGTAATGGGGAAAAAAAATCTTTTATCAATTTTAAATGTTCTTTTACTCACTGGGTGTGTTGATGCTGATGATTCTAATGCATTCATTGACTGATTGTTCCCCCAGGAATATCAAAACATCGTCGATGCTGAGTGGTCCATCCTGTACGACAAACTGGACAAGATTCACCAGAGCGGTGCCAAGGTGGTCCTCTCCAAGCTTCCCATCGGTGATGTAGCTACTCAGTACTTTGCTGATAGGTGAGAGTCATAAAGGAGGGAGGCATCATATCTCGGATCATTCTCAATTTAAGAAATTTGAAAGAAGTACTTCCATCAAGAATGGTGAACCGCCGATTTGATTTATGCCTGACAAAAATTATGTTTTAAATTTTTGAAATTGTAAGGATTCGATCTTGAGATGGCAGAAAGGTCATGGCTGAAAAGAGGGACTTCATTTTGATTTCACAGTCAAATTATTATCCATGTCCAAGCTTCCTAGAAAGTTACTTAGCTTATGCTAGTAAAGGCTAGTTTTTTTAAACGGTGTATCAGTGCCATTCAAGAGAGTACTATGCCATTGCTAATGTTACCTGTTTGAGGCTTGCGTGTGGGTAACATTGGGGCCAGTTGCTCCCCCTTTTCTGGGGTCTCCCAGGGTCTCGGCAACTTTAAAGTGGGTGGATTTATTTCCACCAATGGGATTTGTTGATCCATGGGTTCCGAAAAGGGCTGGTAACCCTCACTCTTGACGCAGATGATAGACATGGGTTTGACATTTCTGGTTTTAATCAGAATCAGACAACAGTTGCTGACACCACCGCCGCCCCCCCTTTTTGTTTCTTCTTGAGGAGAGATTGGGGGGGTCCAAAGTCACCTACTGAAGAGTATCAGATAGTGCACCAGATCTTTTTACATTTCCACAACAGGAGTTACGCAGTATGTGTTGTACTGGGGAAAATACCTGCCATGTTTGGTTAAAAGTCTGATAAATCAATGACAGGCCTGAGATCGTGTTTGAAATAAACCATTTTGGCTGATTCATAATGCGGTTGTGCAATGAGGCCAGCTTAGATTACTGTCAAAAAAAGTGGGGGGGTGAGAGGAAGGGGGGAATGCAAGGCATCGATGGCAAATTACAGCTTGTGCAGCTTTGAAGTTCACCGGAGTGTAAGCACACCGCTTTGTTTTCTGGGCCAAGGTCACGGCCTTTTATCCTCTCCAAGAGATGAATTGTCTGAAGCTGTTAGTAAATAACGCTTGATGAGTTGGAAATGTGAATGAATAAGACAGGCACTTGTGCCACATTTGTCATGAGAAGGTGACAAGCTGTCAGCCTGGTCGATGGTGTTTTGTTTTTTATCAGGGTTAAGGGAGGAGGGGTAAAATCTGGGTCACGCTTGACAGAAGCCATCCCCCGGTCTCGTCCTGACTTTATGAAGTTGTGGATTTGTTTTTCTTGACTTGAGGGATTGATGTTGCCTTGGCTCGCAGACATGAGGATGTAGTCGACATTATTATGGTACACTTGATGGATTTCGAGCGGCGTTTACAATTAATGTTGCAATGAGTAGGAATATGACCAAACAATCTATCTGTGAAAGCTTCTTGTTTTTTAAAAAAGACACATTTATCACGGCCGAAGATGATCCACAGTTTAGTTTCATTTTGTCTTATCGGGCATTCAGTTACACAGAGACCAGGTCCTCTGTTGCCCCTGGTCTTGGCCTTGGTGCCCCTTAAAAATGTTCCCACAGACTTTATAAGAGTTCCCTGATCGACGTCCGTTATACAAAATGAAGATGGCCTTGCCATCTCAAAGATGGCATTCTCAGGCCTGTTTCATTCATTCTTTCACTCAACAGTTAATCCATTTTCAGCGCTATCGCAAATTCAACAATTATCTGTGACGCATTTCCCTCGTATTGTGTTGCCCAAAACCAGGAACTCTGTAGCGTGTGAATATAGCAGTTAATCAGTTACCCAAAGACACTCATCTCCAACAGAAATTCCTGCATTATCAGCAAGGATACAAGTACAGCACTGGATCCCATCACACAAGCTAAATAAATGCTGTCTTAGGCTACAAAGACTTGTGTGCCGTACATTGCAGTTCTGCATGTTGCATGAATGACTTGACGGCCAAAAAAGAAATGATGTAATTTCCCAGAGGACATGGCCAGAATCTGAACGCATTCGTACTGTTCATTCTTGATACTTTGTTTCAATTTCAATCCAAAATGTTTTGTTTCTGCTGAACTCCGACTTTTTTGTGTGTGATTTGTGTGCAATTTCTGTAATTCTATGCGCTGTAGCATTTTCCACAGTTATTCTATGTTCACAGTAATGTGGACAACTTTAGAAGTCTCGCATATGACTTGATACAAAAAAGTCTCTAGTATTACCTTATTTTTAAAATAAATTACAAAATTCTTGAACTGTTTCTCACAGTTATTCTTCAGACAGCACATTGAAATGGGTATCAGAACCAAAGCAGGGCCCAATTTCTCAGAGCTGCTTAAGCATAAGAAGAAGCTAAGCACATAACAATTATGCTTACCAGAATGAAGTTACCATCTGAAACACCTTGCCACATATGCCATCTGTGACTGGTATCTCGCTCATTATTGCTTTGCAGATCTGCTTAAACTAGAGCTGTAAATTTGGGCCCATGTCACCCCCAGTGGAAGTTAAAGGGTCTTTACAGAAAAATGTCACTGACTTCATATATATATATTTTTTTTTGCCCCATGCAGAGATTTGTTCTGTGCTGGACGCGTTGTAGATGAAGACCTCAAGCGTACCTTACAGGCCTGCGGGGGCGCTATACAGACATCAGTTCAGAGTCTAACAGAGGATGTGCTAGGAACTTGTGAAGCCTTTAACGAAGAGCAGATAGGTGGAGAGAGGTCAGTAAAGGTCATTCAGGTCATTCAATACGTCAC
>CM021536.1:11844882-11862012 GCA_010994315.2 Pisaster ochraceus | reverse complement strand
ATTTAAGATGGTAAACTAATTATTGCAACCTCTCAACCCCTACTATTTCACGGGAATGAAAGGAAAAAAACCAAACAAAAACCAGTTGTTGCTCAGTGTGGTGAAACCTGCAATGCAAGACTTAGTTACCACTCTAAAAGAGAAATCAAATCTTTATATCTTGAATAGACCTTTATCACCCTGCCACCATCTTGTCCATGTTCCCTGTATCCAATAACAGTAATGGATACTAAAATTTGTTGTAAAACAAGGAACCAGACTATTTTTCCTTCCAGCCTCGGTTGGTTACATGGAATTGAAGGGGAGAATTCAAGATGACCGCTCCATGCTAAAGGTCTATTTGTAATCCACTTCCCATAGTTCAGCTTACCAGATTGTTGCTCGCTACCGACTCCATCATGATCACCTAAGGACAGCTGGCTTCCAAATGAGGTCATGGGTACAAGACCACCAGAGCCACCAGAGTTGTTGATTGCTGGGGAACGTGGGGCGGTTATTGGAAGCTGGTTGCGAGGCATGCTGTACAAAGCCTCAGCAAGATCGGCAGCTCTCTTCAAGATAATCTCCTGTAAACCAGAACACGTATCAAGCAAGTTCAAAATTTGGTTCATCTTATCATAAGCAGGGTTCTTCCCATGCACGAGCTAGCGCATCGGAATGATACTCACGAATTGCAGGCTTATATGCAAACAAAAGTTTGCTTTTTACAACTATAATTAAGTGTTTTGGGGTATATTTAACATTAAACAAATCAAAATCACAGAAGTCATTAAATAAACCATTTAAATTGCTCCAGTAGAACTTTTAAAACCAAACATAAACATTAAGTAAAAAGACTATTCGGGTGACCTCAATTCAATTCAGCATGCTTAGGACAAACTTGCAAAATTTTGCTCCAGAGAGGCCCCCGGGGTGTGTAAATTACTGGAAAGAAACCCTGTTAGTAATTTGTTGTTTTGTTAGGTTTCCCCGAGATTATTTATGTGAGGTTTGCAGTAAGCCCTTTTTGATGTTATCTAAACATTTGTAACAAGTTTCCATGAAAACAGTCTAAAACCTATGCCATAGTAAAAAGTAACTGTGATGATTTAAGCTAACAATATGTCTATACCCCTCATAGGTTAGATGTTGCTAGACAGCACCTCTAGCTACTACTCTGTTTACTGTATTTTGAGTTGGTCAAAATGAATGCCAACTAAGCTCAAGATTTTTTTGCGAGCCGATTTAATTTAGACAGTGTGTGGGCACATTGGTGGGAGGATGAACACAAAGTGATTTGCACTGTTATTAATCATTCTGAACAGCAGGAATCTACCAGTCAAAAGCGTTTAAGTCAAACTGCAAAACAAATATCTTGTTTGAACCAGTGAAGACAGGACAGGTCAAGAAAGACAAACTGAGACTTGGGGTGAGAGATGATTGGAAGAAACATCTTAGAACTCAATGTAGTAGGAGATTCAAATACAAATATGAAATGATTAGATAAATTGAAGTAAATAAATTGTGTTAAATTACAAATGCTGTGTTCCGTCATCTATGTCAGCATGTCAATGAAGGAAGACACAGTCTTAGAAGGTTACTCGACTCGGACAACATTTACAGGAGTTGTCGGATAGAATCAATTTTCTGCATTTCCCGGAAGTGGTTTACACCGAGCGTTTCCTACCTTAGGAAGCCTTTCTTGGTCACCAGGATGTCTGGGTACCAGCTTGCTGAGTCTCTGGAATCCGTAATCTATGGTGGGCTCTGTGAGTGAGACATAGACGAAGCGGCCCGGTGCTCCCTTGCAGAACTGTTTGGATTTGTAGGACAAGGTGACTTCCACGACGCCAGGGATGTGCCTGGGTGGAGTCTGAACCCGAATGGCGTGGGACGTGATCAGCTGCAGACAGAATGAGAATTACCAGAACAATGATCACACCATTGGCCTTTTTCCCAAGACATTTTCACATGAAACAGCATGGTACCAAATTTGTGGTACACACTAGCTAAAAACAAAAATGAAGCTACAATGCTTTAGGCCTATAATATGAACCAGTTTAACCAGCTGATGGGCATTTTGTATTTTCGGACGACCGGAACAAAGGTTGCCCGTACTTTATACTACAGAGCATGGTCAGAGCATACACTCCCTGTGCAATGCTTCATTTCATCCACCCAATGAGGACAGTGAGTGGTGAAAAAAAAACCTTATGCCTTTGTGCCGGGGTTATTGTGTAATCCTCAACTCCAGGAAGAAGATTACGTGGTATCTAGAGGCTTCCTCATTTCATTGATTTTACCTCATTGGAGGCAAGTCCAAGCAAACCGAGCTTCCAGCCTTGGGTCCGACCCTGGGCCCAATTGGTGGCCGAGTCTCAGGACCAAGGTTTTGCTGCCGTAAATATTGTATGTTCTCAAAAGAGAAACAACAAATCTTGGTACTTCAAACAGAATCTTTGTTCTCTTGGATTTACTAAGTCATGGATTCTTTGTGCAAGCAGTACTCTCAAAGAGAAAAGGATTTCAGCAATTCTGCCAAAATAAACTCATCAGGCTGGAAGGGAAAAAGTGGAAGATTCCCAGCAGTAACTGGTTAAATGGATAAAGTATATTATTACCGTCAACAAAGTTGTTATGTGCGATGTGCTCACATGCATAGCGCCCTCGCTGACCAATGCGTCTTAATAAAAAAATGATCGGTGGGAATCAGCGCGCTCAAACACAGATCAAGAGAATAATCTAGCAATCCACGGAGAGAGGTATTTTAATACAAAAAATAGGCCCTCGTGGATCATAGTTGGCTCTACCCCCCAAAACCTGAACAGGAATTTCTCTCAACTTTGTCATCATCTTTCTATCTTATTAGTTTTGTTTGTTCTATTATTTGGTCGGAGATTCCCAGTGTCCCATCCAAGGAGAAATCAGACAAAAACCCGTCTTTCAATTAAAGCGAGAATGAACAAGAGAGCCCTGCCTGGGGCAATACACAGCATCTCTGAATAAGGCACTGTGTTTAATAGCGGCCAGCAACCTTTATCATCCATTCCCCTTTTGTCCAGAGACAATACCAGCGATGTCATGGGATCGCCTAGGGGCTCCAAGTATTCAAAGAAAAAGGAAGAAGAAAAAAAAGAAGAAAAAAAACGAGGAAATTTCACTTCGAAAAAAAGGTTTTTATTGAACAAGTGGTTGATGGTGGCAAAAACATATTAATTCCTAGGCTTATTATTATATTCCATTTGTTATTCTTTTCATGTTTACTTACTTTAGAATCCCGAGATAAAGACCTTTTTCTTTTTATCAGAGAAATGGAATCCGTGTTAAAATATCAAATATCTGTAAATAACCTACTTAATACTTTAATCTTCAATAACAACCGAAGAGAAACTGCTTCCCTCTCTAAAGAAATTGATAATTCTGTATTGGTTTTCTTTTTTCTTTCTTTTTTTCAATCTTGTTTCAATTCCACAGTGCAATTTTTTTTTTAGTACTTTCACCAATCTCTGCTCATAGGTTTAATGCTGGAAAATTCCACTCAAGTTGTTCAAAGTCGGGGAGTAATTTTCTGCTCATATAAAAGTAGACCTTTACAAACAAGACCCTGAAATCAGGCCCTTTGGCGATTTAACAAGAAAAACAAATCTATGCATCATCTACTACAAACAAAGTCGCCTATGTATTGAAAAAAAAGGGATCCACTTATGTCAATCACTCAAAACTTGGGTTGAAATAATGAAGACAACAACAAATCTGCAGCCGAGTTTTCAGTAAGATTTGTTTGTTCCCAAGTTAAAGATTTGGTGTCACACATCTCCAAATCAAAATCAAAACCCAAAATCTATTTTTATCATATTTATATACATACTTTTGGGAGGAAAGCTGAGTCATTGAAACTGTAAAGCAAAACATGTTAAAAACTAACCAGTGACAGTCATGGAAGCTGGTAAACATATTTTTGACAAAACAGCCAAAAATACCTACACACTTTGATATTATTTTCACTACATGATTTGAAAAAAGCCACAGAGTTAATTCGAAACCAATGACTCCAATGCAATTCTGTTGCGTTTAGAATCTAATCAAACTCATTTTCAGGAAGATGGGCGCAATGCAAACTTCATAGTTCAAAAAAAAAATCAAAAACAACAAAACAACAACTTTTATCTTACTTTCCTGCAGTCATAAGAGCTATTCTACTCATTAAAACACTTCAAATGATGATTTTCTCAGTCTCTTATAAGATTGATGCTTACCTCACTCCAGACAATCATGGTTCCAAATACGACCTGTAGACCGTCAAAGAAATTCTCACCAACGATGATAACCGTTGCCCCTCCTGTCGTCCAGCCCTCGCTCGGACTGATGGCCTTGATACAGGGCGTGGCTGTTATAAAGAAAAGAAAGATGGGGCCTGCTTAAAAAAGGTCTTGTAACATAAATAGACATTTTGATTTGAATGACGATTATGTTATGTTTCTTTTCTATAAACCACTTATAATTTCTATAGCTTTGTTTCTCTTGCAGAATGAGGCAGGAAAATTAACATTCAAATATTTTTCCAGACAACCAAAGACAACTTTGGATGAAGAATTTTTCACGTAATAATGTCAGTTTCTTTTGTTGATAAATTTGCACAAAATAAAATGCAGTAAGTTCCAAGCATCTGTCAAGTCTGAACGTGTACAAGTTTTCCCGACTTAAAAAAAAAGAATTGCGCACATTTTTGAAACCCAATGAATCCCAAACAAAATGCAGCAAACACCCAGCGTCCATCAAGTCTGAACATGAGCAAGTTTTCAATATTGAAAAGGGTCAAAATCGTTTGAGAAATTCAATGATCTTCAGTGATATCATTATTTCTACCGCGTTTATTTCTACCGCGTACCCTGTCATCCTCTATTAATTAAATTTTCAATCAACATCCAGCTCTCAAAAAAAGTAAGTGATGATGCGTACAGTAAAATACTTAGGAGTGGAGAACATAAATTTATTTGACTGCATGACAGGCCTGTGAGGTCCCCCCCCCTGCTCTTAACACTATTTCATCCTATTACAAAGCTAAGTCTAAGTAGAACCATTCTATATATAGAGCCCTACATAGTAGCTCTTCCTCTTTACTGCTTATTGCGGAGATCAGCCACGAATTTATCAAACCTGTCCTTTAAGTTTACAGATTCTGTACCTATTTTGTTTCACTTGTCAGGTCTATGTTTTGTGTTCAGATGGCTTCTTCATTGGGTTGGGTTTTTTATCATTTAAGGAGACTTAATCCTACTTCAATCGGTTTAGTGTCGGTCCCCCCTCAACAGGTGTTGACTATAGCCCTCTGACTACACCATGTCATCATTTGTTATTGTGTCAATAACAACGCAATGCCGGCTGTCCCACTTGAAAGTGGAGTATTTGATGATAAGATGTCATCATCATCATGGAGTGGTTCTCATCTCTGACGCTCACGGAGTACAGGCCTCATAGCTCTCAACAGAGCTGGGTGGGTATACAGTCGTATCATGGTCAGCTAGCCCCTCCAGCATTCGCTAAAAGCACACAGAGAAGTCCCTCTCAAAAGCTCTTGGAAACAGACTTAATGTTTGGTGATTGGACATGATAAAGTACCCTACTGGACAATGGCTACCAGGAGCACTGGCCCGCTAAAGAATACACCCCACATCAATGATATCATTGCTGGGGCATTGTTAGATGTATTTACTCATCTCAGCACAATGGTACTGCTTCAACAATACACAGAGACCTGGCCCAGTTAAAACTACCTGTGTAAAGAGGAGGGGGGGGGTCCCCAACTGACAGGCGACATTACCCATTAGCCAACTTTGATTTATTACAGTAATCATACTAAACTGCAGTAACTATCCCATAGTGAGATGAAAGAAGAGGTTGGGGCAAACCATAATGATAATTAGGGACGAACAGAGGATTGTGTGAGAAAAGACTTAGAGGGACAGCAAAGCTTGAGAAATGACCATCCTGAACAATGTACACCAGATCTGTGGGTCACTCCAAGGATACAGTGGGGTCAATCAACCCCCGCCAGGCTACACCTTGTACAACACAAACACCTTAAGGAAGACATTTTGTTTTGCTTGAGAGTTCCGTTTCACTGCATGGCCTTCATCCCTCCTATAATGAAGAGGTGAGTTTGGACTGGAGTAACAATACACCCAGGATCAACTAATCCTTAGTTTGTTTTCATTTTGCACCCGTTTATTACTTCTAAATCATGTTGCCCAAATGTGCCACTGCTTGTTCAAATTTGCTACTGCTGACAGCTGCGCAATGAGAACATCTGAGATGGGTGTCAATGCCCCAATTCTGGGCCATAAATTTCCCCCAACGCACAGACACAAGTAATCCTTCCAAATCCTCTTTAATTAACAGCAGTCTCGGGCGTCTCGACCCAGTGAGCATTACATCTGCATCACATCCACCGGGGTCGGGATGGGGGCGTGAAGACATGCGTTTCTCCATCTCCGTTTCCCTTCTCTCTCTCTCTCTCTCTCTCTCTCTCGATAGCTCTCTCGCTACGTACCCCGGTACAGAGCGGTCGGATGATTTCATTCATATCTTGAGCTTGGGTGGCGGTTAAGTGACTCGTAACCGTCAAAATTACGCCATGATGAGTGCATGATGGGGCGAGTTGTATGAGACATGGTATAGTCAGGGAGGCAATAAATCGACTAATTACAGGAGGTCTAGGGACCCATCACCTCCCCAGCTTGCTTCCATTAACTACCAGAGGCACTGTCCACCTCTCAAAGTCACTGATGGCAAACAGAAACCCCCCCCCTCCCTCTCCTGAGATGCTCCCCATAAACACTACAAACTTACTGAGCCATGCATCATTGGTATCTTACGTAGTTCACAACTCTAGATATCATCAACATGTAAGACAAACAAATGATATGCTGACGAATGATATGTTGACATTGTCAGGAGGAAAAGGGGAAAAACAAACTGCTATCGTAATTCTACCAAAACAACCATTATTTTCACATCTTATCGAAAAGTAAATTCATACATACTTTTGGTTTTTATTCTTAAGGATAATATAAACAAAATACGCTTGACACTTGGCCCTGTTTGCCCTTTTCTGAAGTATTTCTTCTTTTTTCAGCAAGTGGCAATCATAAAATGTAAACTTCCTTTCTGGGATCCATGTTGACATAGGACTTACCTCCTTCTGATGGGTCCAGACGCCTTGCTCGACGACCGTGTTTTGAGTTGTTGTGCACAAACATGTTGTCTGATACAGCCAGAACATGGCCGTCCACATTGGGCGTGGTTGAGATGACCACCTGTGAGTTAGAAAGGAGGAGGGGGAAGGAGAATGAACATCTTGTTTCACAGTGTTTTATTTTGTCAAATGATAAACCGCAATGGAAACAGATACTTGAAATGAAAAGTCGCAACCCCCGAAGGTGATCCCTGTACTTGTTTCCCAAGTTGTATCATATAAGACTTGGGTCGATCCAAGTTTAGGGTTGAATGGCTTCTGATTGGCATCCCCGAACAAAGATTTTGACAAAATAGGAAGACCTCCAACACTAGAGCTAGAAAGCTCAGTTGGTAGAGCACCAGCACGTTAATCCAGAGGTTGCAGTAAGTTCAAATCCCGCTTAAGTAAATTTGTCTTTGTTCACCCCCAAATTCGAATGGTATCTTTTGTCTGCAAGCATGACATTTGTTTCACACAAGAGTCAGTGAAGGACACACCAATTGCTTCCAGACAGATTGAGCAAACAGTTAGCATTGTCCAATGAATGACGTCAACAACTCTGAATTTTAAATACAAAGTAACACCAAAGGGGGATGCGAATTTTCAATGATACTTTCTAGCGGGTGATATTTCGTAAATGTTAAAAGTGTAACATTCTGGAATGCAAACTGCAGCATGACTAAAAACAAAAACGGAGGCGCAAGTTACAGCAAGACTTTGTATTCATCGCCTGATCAGATAAAAAGTTGCATACCTGAACATTAATGCAAAGGCACTATTGGGTAAAGTAGGTTTCAGATCAAATAGACCACTGTGAGCAAAGCTGTACGGAAAAATCAATATCCCACCAGAAATGCTGACTATTCCATTGCAAAAATGGGGCTTTTTCAGAAATAATAAAACCCAAATCAATAAAAGGGTTTATGTGGAGTTTTTCTTTTTTGTAAGACCTCTGAACTGGTAAAATACACTCAACTTCTTGGACAGTTGTTTAATTGTTTATGCTTTCCTTTGGGGCATGCAGAGGTTTCATACAAATAAAATAAAAATTAAATGTGACTTCAACAATCACATTACAAAGAATCGCGCACAACGAGCCATTTGACAAACACAGTGACTCAGTGCCTTGTGTGTTCCAGCAAAATACAATCTTGGCAAAAAATGTTCAAAATACTGGCGCCTGTTTTCTAGTAAAGTCATACCAGGGTCCCCTCCCTCACAACTTCTCAAGACACCCCCCACCCCTAACCCCCGTTAAAACCACATGAGATTCTTTACCACAATACAGTTTTATTTAAATTCTTCAAAATCGAGTCAACATTCAACCGAAAAACAAACGTTCCAGTTAAAAAGTGAAACTGACCTTCCTCCAGCACACAATTTTTATGAAATATTGTCCCTGAATCGCGGGGGAACTGTCATGTTCCATTTTCCGCGGCAATCGAGTCTGTGCCCCCTGTCCATGATGTTGTTCCACTTTAAGATGAGCATACAGGTACTTATTCCCGCTTTGATTTCACCATTAACCCCCCTAGGAAGACAATCGTTGCCATGATAGCACAGCCAACACACTAGGGTACCCATCGCCTCCAACTTGCCTCGATATTTCCTCTCTCTGTAATCAGGCCAACATGTATTAAACCCAATCATGACACACACAGGCCCGTTTTCACACTACACCCCTGTCTGGCTTATCCAGCACTCACGCTCTTTTTTCCCCCCTTTTTTTTTTAAGGTAGGGAGGTTTGATGTTATATTTCCCTGGACTGGCCACCCGATACTCCCAACAAGTTACGCAGGTCCTAAAAGCAAATACCTCTGATTGGCAGCCCAATGAGCACTCAGTAAGAATCAATAGATATGACCATCACACTTGTATGAAGGAGGGGGGGGGGCCATTCTTATGACCGGGAATAAAAGTGGGCAGAAAAAACAGTCATCTGACCACATCACTTGTCAATTCCCCTCAATGGGTTTCGATCATTGATTCTGCCAATTAGCCTAAGATAGACGTCGTCAGATGAAAAGGATCATTTCAATTCAATGTTCACTTTACTCCCCTCTTGTTTTCACGTTGTGTTTCCCTTCCCCGCCCCGACATCCGGGCATGACTGAGTACGCACTCATAAAAAGCCCAGGCGCTGGGGGACAAAACAATAAGGGGTAGGGAAAAAATGCTCATCTTATATATATTCCTACCACCATTCCTTTGTTTGTGTAGCTACCACAAGGAATGGCTATTGATTGCTGGCCACTTATAAATCCAGCATCGATTTCAACGCGCCGCTTTTCAAAACAAATCCTCAACTTCCTATTTTCCCTGCTCCCGGAGTAGCGCGCATGCAACCACATGCCCAGCACCGCGTTGCATGTTGACATTAGAAGGGGGGGGGAGGCACAAGAGGTGGGCGGACCGTCTTGTAATGGTGCCTGGTGAATCGATCCTGAGCACAACGCTCGCCCCATGCTTACCTGAAACCTCCGCATGTCCCTTGGGTTCCCGGCATTCTTCAAGCAGTTTTGGTTGCACTTGAGGAAAAACTTCAAGAAAAACCTGCAGCGAGGAACAACAAAAAGCCCCTTTCCGTTAATGTCAAGTCATCGTAACTGTACTGTAAATATGAGCCATGGATATTGTTTGACAAGATTCAACTGTGCCACTTGAAGAACAACCCATATACTAGCTATTTATAATAACAATAATAATAGCAATAGTTATCAGAAGCAATCTGGATGCAATATACACAAAACAACAAAATATCAAAAAACGAAGTACTTGATAGTTTATTAAAAACAATTAGATCACACATGCCTAAGCAGAGTGAATGCCATTTGATATGAACTTTAAAAGCCTAATAAAATACTGGAGTAGAAATCATCGTGGAACCATAGAAAACAAATATTAAATAAACACACTTGTTCCTTTAGGGATTAATAATAACCACTATTATTTGTGTGATTATTTGTGTCTAATATCGAAACCAGGCAATTCTCAACAGGAGCCTAAACATTTGCATTATTTATCACATAAAATTTTACGACACATTTTGATGGGAGACTTCAGAATGAATGCTAGGTGGCAGCAGACTCACTAGGTAAATTTCCACTGTTTACGTAGTTCTTAGCAGGCGCATATTACTGAGAACAATGGATTTACCTCATAAGTCTGCTGCCACCTAGCATACCAAAAGTCCCCCATTGACACACTTTATTTGTGTAAAATAAGCAGCATTCTTCCTTAACAGTAGTTAAGGAGAAAAATGTCACTATAATAAAAGGTAATTCATCAATGCACAACTTAAAAAACCAAACACAGGAAAATGGTTTCAAGTGTAGTGTTGGGGAACTTGCTCAGATCTGAATGTACCTCCCCAGCTATCTGCTCTTGATAGCCCACGGTATATCAGAACAAGATTGGTACAGATATATGCACTGCACTACACTTGGTTCAACTCACACCCCAGTACACTTACTACTTTTCCTAGTTCCTAAACACACCAATGTATGAGGTAACCCATGAGGGAATGTTATCACCGATTGAACTCCATCAACAGTACACAAACCCCTCCCTCCATAAAATAAAAAAATTAGGGGGCCCCAACCGCATGGTGGTTGACCCCTTCTGCCTTCTCCTTTACCCCTCTCCCTCACCAACCACATACACATAGAAAGGGTGAGTGATGCATCAAGATGGCATGGGTTATAACTTGGCAAATTAGCCAAATTGGAGTTGACATTATTTTGGAATCACCTCATTGCCACACCATAATCTGTGTCTATGCGTATTTAAACAGTTGCCCCCTTGAATTGGGCAAGAGCTCCCCGCCGCCAGCTTGAACTCTAGAATGCCGTGTGCGGACATTGCCCTTCCAAGACCAACGCATTTCCCCCTTCCTCGTCATGAGGAGGCAAAAAACAGCACCACTTTTAAGGAATAAGAGACATTCTCATTGTTCATCATTACAGTATGTCTTAGTTTCAATTTGCTGTCAAAGAAAAGTGTTGGTAGATTAGCTCTGCAAGCAGGGAGCCCCAACAGCAATTGAGAAACACACACTAGCAGAAGCGTATTTTTTGTCATCAGTCTTTTAATCACTTCACTGCACATTTACTTCATCAGTCTGTCAATTGCATCCATCTTCATTTTGTGTTCTCAAAATATTAAAACTAACTTTGAGTTAAAATAGTTATGTCTTCAGTCTTTAACTCATTATAAAAACTTAAGGAACACTTGAAAAGCCGCCACAAATGTCCGGTGGAAGCTGATGCACAAAACAAACTGTTTACAAAAACTTCCTTACTTTCGTAGATGTGAAACGAACAAAAAAAATTATATTAATTTAATTGTTCACTTCATAGGTTTATTACTCTAAATTTGTCTCAATTTGTTAATAAACAATAGTTTATGCAATCAAATTAACAAACTTAAAACACAAGTCTTTGTGGTGTCATGTATGATGCCATATAATTATCCCCATGCTAGATGTGAGTGCAACAGCTTGTCCACAATCACACGCAGCACACACACTTCCAATTTTTTGAGTAAACAGGGCGTAGTACAATCAACAATTACGTTAGCGCTGTGATGATCACCTTCCCGGTACCCACACTGCACCTGGGCACTCCATGACCAATGAATCCAGCAGCCCTAAGGGTACCAGTCGGGCTTAATCCAACCAAATTGAATACAAATCAGCGTTTTCCTGGATGAATTAAGCACGCTTTACTCATCCTACGCGCCGTGTACGGCGAATCGTCTCAACGTTTTTCCACCCAACAGGAATAAATAATTGGAGCCGTTTTCATGTCGCCAGAGCCTGGTCTCTGTTCTCAGCAGTTATTTGTGGTTGGGGCTAAACCTATGGGTGAATGACTGAGCGGTTCTGAAACCCCCGCTTCTGTCAATTTTCTGTTAGCTGAATGGTAATGCAATGAGAACAATGCTTGCTTATAATTACTTGGTATATACACCATATACTAAGGCAAATAGCCATAAGAAATCAATAAAAAAAAATATATAGTTTCTCAAAGCATTAACAACAATATTTACATGTTTTCGAACAAGAAGACTGATTTTTTCATAAAATTCTACTGATTTGTACAACAATTTAAACAGATATGTTCTACATGAAATCTGTGACTTTTAGAGCAATCACATTTATGATGAAAACAATTATTCCACAAACAATCACATGATTAGTTTTACTTGTAGAGGAAACAATCAGCATGTTTCCTAGAGCAGAAGAGACAAAAAGTGTCACCTCAACCTTGACAGCAAACAAAACTTCCTTAAGATCAGACACTATACAATGCAGTTACTTTTAACTGATAATCATTTGTTTTTAATAATTAATCACATTGTAATGAGTGGAGTTAGAATGTAGTCACAGAATTTCTTCATTTCACCCCCAAAAAGGCTGATGAAATTGAGTGATATTTGGAAAGTGGTCAAATTCTTGATATTCACGACACATCCCAGGTTCTTTCCTTGACCCACATCAGAGCCCATCCCAAACAGCAGCAGCAGCAAGTACCCGGCCAGGCAGGCAAGCTTATACCCTAACCGCGTGGTGTCAACTGGCAAATTAGTAACGTGGTCCAACTACGGCATTACACCTCTGCATACATCATGAGGGCCTGGGTTATCCAGCCCGCATATACACACACACGCAAACCCTCTCCAAGACCATTGAAGGGTTAGTACCCTCATCTCATACAGCTACGGCGGCTTCAGGGTGTGAAATAAGGCAGTTTCATAACTCCACAGCTCAACTGAATCCCATTATTCTTCAACCAACTCCCTCGAATGTAACAACACTGCTAGAGTTTCCATTGGTATGGGGGACTCCCTCCGTTGCATATTTTTGTAAGATCCTTGGCGGAAAGCCCGAAGCGAAACTTACACGCCTTAAAGACACATGTGCCATGTTTATAGGGCAAATTTCTCTGGACAATGAATTTTCTTATTTATGAAGGATTCTAATTGTTTTGTTTTTTTTGTTTTGTCTTTGTCCTGTTTTAGATGGGGGTTACTGGATGAAAACTTTTATGATAAATAAATTTGTAATTACTTTCATTCTTCCAGACTGAATAGTTAACAGTGAAATTTAAACAAAGCAATCCACGCTTGTGTTATTCAATTAAAACAATCTGTTTCGATTTGACCAAATGAAAACATGATTTTCCATACTCGCTAGGAATAGTATTTACAATTAACGCTGTCATTAAAGATTATGTACAAAGACTGTATTCATTTACATTGGTTACTTTTCGGAAGAAAATTTGATAAACTTCTAGCAAAAAAATAAAATGAAAAATCTCAGGCAAAGACATTTGATGCCATCATTAACTTTAATCAGCTTAAATTTGTATCGAAAAAAAAACCACACTCAGCTTGTTGAAAGTTTCATTCTAATCAGCTGATAAAACCTGAAAAAACCCTGATTTAGTTAAGAAACAAGATCTGCTCACTACCCGACAGATGTTCTGATCATCGTTCCCAGTTTTGACTAGTCTCACTGTGAATATTAAGATAACAAATTAGCACCACAATCCCTGCCCCTCCCCCCAAAAAAAATATTCATTACACGACAAAAGAAACAAAAAAAGGTAAAACAATGACCATTTGGAGGAAATGTAGGTGTGTTTCTTGACAGATGTTGAGAACATCTTTCCTGCAGTTTCTCATCTCGCCGGGTATTTGGACAATGAATTAAAGTCTCATCATCTTGGTGGAGACGAATTGTCCTACAGGTAGCAGTTTGCGGATGTTTTCTTATTCAAATGAAAACCCGAGTTACCCGCCGATAAAAAAAACAACAAACCCAAAACGGAAAGATCAAATTAGCAAGCCTGATTTCAGCGGAATAGCCCCCTGTGCCAATGATGACGACTCATTACGCTGATGCTTCCCTGATTCAGTGCTCCTGCCGACGGGGGTAAAGGAAAACACATACATTGTCTCTTTTTTTCCCCCTTCCTGCAAGGCCATTATGGAAAATAGATGAGATTTCCTGAGGTTTTATCCACTCCCTCTTGTCTTCTCACGTCAGATCAAATCCAATGCTGCACAACTGCCATTAAAATTTAATCGCGTAGGCCCTACATTTGCAAGGCATGAGACAGTTATTCTATATACATTTTCTTGGGCTTGCTGCCATGGCAGACGTTCAGTCGATGCAGATTACGGTGGCTATCCTAGGAAGCTGACAAGCCCCGAGCAATGGCTACCGATTATGCCAGTGATTCTGAATCAGTCTATTCTCTGGTAACCGCACAACGAAAAAAGGGGGTGCTCAACAGCTACAGTGGGGCCTTTGATGAAATGACCCCTCCGTTTCTTCACTGCACTTAGCCGTAATGAGACTGGCGTAATTTATTCTACAGTGAAGTCTACACACAGAGGTAGACTCTGGGCTAAAAAACAACATGGCAGGCAGCAAAGAGTATTGCCTCTGTTTAAACTATCCATGGACAAGAAAAACCAAGGCTGGGCCAATAAGGACGAGCCAAAACATGTGCATCCAGGAAGTCCTTCCATGAAATATTGACATGACCAGGCAATCCTTATATTCAGCCATTCAAGTAACCAGTAAGCACAGCAAAGAAAACTTGAATCGTGTTTACAAGAGAAATGTAGTGGAAATGTAATACTTCATTTCTCCTCATACATGTAAAATGCACAAAACAGTCAGTTGCAATTAAAAGTACATCCGTCTGTATCTGTTGTATTTGTGTGACTTTTTCCTCCATTCTGTTCCCGCCTTAATGTGAAAGAAAATTTGAAAAGATGAAACCCTGCAAGCCAAAGAAAATAAGGTGTGGAAAGACCCTGCATTTGTTACTAAAACAACAGCACTTGCTGCAGGAGGCTTAACTCAATCAAGTAACAAAGAGGTAAAATGCCTCCGAGATGGTTTGGCGATGACGGCCTAGATTCAGCTGTGGACCAGACTTTTGTAGGCTAACGTTGGTCTTATTCTTCTTGTTTGGGGGAAAAACTGTCAAGATGTAATTTAAATGATGAATTGCACTCAGAATGCCAACATTAAGAGGCTACTGACTGAGGCTGAGAGTGTCGCTCAAGTCTAAACTTTACTGATTTCCACGGCAAAAAAAAGAAAAAGAAAAAAGAAGAAAAAAAGGCCCTTTAACGACGTATTAAACAAAGTATTAATTTCAAATTCTTGTGTGCTCTTTAACGCTGAATTTAAATAATGCATATTTCACTCTTCATAAAATAGCTTGGATTTCTTGTCAACAAAATATGATAAATTGGGACAATGTATTCTCTTTTTTCCAAGTCCCCCCACTAAAAACCAGATATATATATATATATTCACTTCAAGTATCTGTGACTACAAAAACAAGCTCTTCATCGGCAACGACCTTTAAAGCCAGAAGGCCCAGCGGTGGTTGGCCGAGAGTGTATCTAGGCATGCATGGCTGGCCACACAGTGACGACTGGTCATCCAATACCGTCAACCCATTGTAACAAAGCTTGGTAAAATTAAAAATAAACAGATTTCCTGATGGAAACACCTGAGAGGATCATTATCATGTAAATAGGAAGAGGGATGAGTCTCCTGAATGCTGACAGTCAGAGAGTGTGTGTGTGCGGTGAGGGGGGGGGGGGCCAAAGTGCAACAAGGAACATGTCAGCAATAGATCTCTGTCTAAAATGACAATCTCAACAGCATCGCCATGCTGTATGACAGACAAACATCTATCAGTGTTTGACATAGCAGGTATGGAGGGTTAGAAATGTGGAGCATCAGAAAGAAACCATTATTTGCCTCGTTGTCGTTGAGTATTGCCCCGTAAAATCGGGATACAACTGTTGTTAAGTGAGCCCTGTATTGTGTAAGAAATGTCCGGGCAGATGGTCCCATGTGGGTGAGCACACACGGTCCCCGGCAGTGTGACTTTGTCACGGTCGGCTACCCAGGTAATATAAAGCCAGCATGGGCTGAAATATTACTCCTCAAATAATCTGTGACAGTTCGTGCCAAAGACCTATCTATACGAAGGTAGGCCACGCGGCACAATTACCTCGGCTTCGTCAATTATTCAGTAACAATTTCAAAGAGAAAGCAATCGATCTAGCTGGCTATTTACGAGTGAGAGAGAGAGAGAGACGGAGAGCGGGAGAGAGAGGGAAAGTCATCTCTGGCTCTGCATCTTCACTGAAATATCACATCCCATTCCGCCATTCCTGCTAATAATTTTAAATGCTTGTGCACCGTTATAATCCCAGGGCTCTCTTAAAAATGACATTGAGTACGACTTGAAAATATGGACGACAGAAATATTTCCGACCTCTGCCATAGGATCAGGGAGGAAACAACAGATGGGCCATTCCTGCCCAAGGATGATCAATGATTGTGCAAATTCTGCTTCAGAATAAATTTACCCTCGGCACTCCGGATGATATACGAGCAAAAGGGGCTATTTTAAAATGAATTACCATTAATCCCTGTACAAATTGTGTGAGTATTGGTGGCAGATGAAAATCATGCGCCACGAGTGTGGCATCGAAATCACGACAACCAGCCTTGAAAGAATACCACATGTATTTTGTTCTGCTCCAAAGTGGCTGCAGTCTTAACAATCAAGATGACAACATTGTTATTATGGTAATACTAGAGTCTCATTATGATGATAATTACAATGCAAGCTTTAAAAAAAAAAAAATTTAATGAATAGATTATGGCAAACTGATTATTTTCATTAGACTGGTAACCAAAAGCCCATATCCAGTAATTGTAAACTGTTCATGGATTGAATGTAATGCGTATTGTAACTCTACACGACTAATAGCTCAATTTTGCATTACAAAGTTATTGATGGTATTGAACAAAAGTTCAATGCATTCATGTAGTCCCAATTAAGTACCAAACTTGTCCTTTAAGTAT
>CM021536.1:11821774-11834822 GCA_010994315.2 Pisaster ochraceus | reverse complement strand
AGCTTAATGTCAGGAGGAAGAAAGCCCAGTATACCATCCGTGTCCCCCCCCCCCTCCAATCACAAGAGCTACTCCTTGAACCTGACTGCACCTCTTGACCTATGTCACTCAATGAAACCCTCTTTGAGATTGCCATAAGCAGCCTCCACAAGGACCAAACCTAGTCTACTGCCCTCACTGTATAAATCAAAGTGCTCCTTGAAACATGAGATCTGTCAGAAGCTGGCTACAAACTTTGGGTGTTAGTGTCATCAACGCAGGGGAACATTTAACTTACTGTACCAAAAATGTTTGCTGAAAACATGGACAGGAAAGGACCAGTGAGAGAGCTTAACATCCAAGTTATTCTCATTGAATTCAAACATCACCATGTATTTGTCTATGTACATTTTGCAAAATATTTCACTGGCTTTGAGGATAATAAATTTCTAGCACGAGTGATAATTAAAGTACATTTGAAGTTGGACTTTTACAGCAGGCGATTTTCTTTTATTTAAAAAATAAAAAAGCAGGGAAATTGTAAGACAAATTCTTCAGGAGACGGCCGCCCTGAATTAGGAATAATGCATTCACCGGAGTTGCAAGTCATATATCAATGGCATACAAGCAAATCTATTCAGCTATTCAGGACGTAGAGTCTTTGATTTCCATCAGAGTCTTTCCCCCGTTAGAAATGCAAATAGTGATGATGAGGTTGAGATAAAATAAATACGAAAGCGGCTTAAACAGGAAAATGAACATGATAAGGAGGATTTGGCTGCGCTGAATGCGGCGCAGGGGGGAGAGGGGACTGTACTTAATGCTGGGGATCAGAATATCTGGCATATACGGGATAATGAGACGGTGATCTCTACAGTGCTTGACGGAGTAGTGTGGCAAAGATTCAGCCGGCGGCAACGATGGGTACGAGAGATACAGCGGACAACGGAGGTAGGATCAAAACAAGACACTGAGATTGCTTGTGATGGAATCGGTAGACAGAGAGGAAAGAGAAAATGAGTCGTGAAGGGGAGAAAGAGAGAGAGAGATGAAGGGGGTGATGTTAAGACAAAGAGACGAAGACATCCTCAAGACAAACGAGCAGTAAGGATGACTACTTAAGAAAAGAAGATGTATGACATAACTGTGGGAAGATGCTGACGCTAAATATTGACATCTGATAAATCCAGGCCTTGAAATTCATTCCTGAAGGGCCAAGGCTATTTTTTCTTCTAGAGTAAAGATCACTACACTACATCAAAATGTCTAAGTGAATAGTTTTCAAGGGGTAGCACGATGAAGGGCAGAGAAGGACAAAACTGAAACGACAACTCTCCTCTCTAAACAGATATTTCAGCAACGGATTAGGAATGCCAGGGAATCAGCTTGGAATTGTTTCTTGAGGGATGAAAAACGAGTGTAAAAAGGGAAGTTGTGAAGATAGAAGGCTATTTGTGCAATTTGTATCATGGGGGAGAGGGGGTGGTAGAGTGGGTAGTGGAGGGGGAGTGGGGGATGTTTGAACTGCCATCGGTACCCACTGACACCTAACCACAGCTCCCTCTCTACAACTCATTTAGCCTTGATACCGCTGATGCGGAACTAATGCCATCAGGCCCTGCAGCCACAACTCTGAATACCAAATGACAGCTAGCATAATAGCACGCCGCATCAGTGAGATCAAGGGAGTGGGATCTGCGCTGGCCGGCCGGCCCGGGCCAAAAGCCGCATCCCAAAGCCATCCAATAATCCCCCCTTCCTACTGATGATCAGTAAGAATAGTCATCAGATGCTGGTCAGCCATGCAGGCGGAAAACCTGATTACAATAACGGGGGTAGTGGATGGTGAGCCTCTGAAACGATCGTACCAGTCAGGAGATCATAGCACTATTGTCAAAATCAACCTCTACATAACAAAATATCGCAGCACTGTCCTAGACCACAATGTCTGTTCAGGGAAATTAATGAACAGGAAAACACACCCTTTAACTATTTCTCTCTTTTTTTATAGAGCGGTAATCACAAAGGCCATTTTTAAGAATGCTTTTCTTATATTTTGTGTTCATTCTCCCTGCCCGAAAATGCAAATAAATTAACAATGTTATTAAAAAAAATAAAACAGTCAGTAATTTTGACTATTAACATTATGTTGTTTTTGATAAAGATTGCATTTTTCACAAAATTCATTTCCTCAAAAAGCCAAATTACCATGAATTAAAAAACCTCCCACGAGAACACAACCTAACCACATCAAGATATTTTGTTTTCACATAATTTTAATTATTCACTCTAACCTGTACACTTCAAAATCCACACAGTTACAAGATACTGTTAAACAAAATAATAACAACAATCTTAATACTTTTTGAGCCCTTTTTCCTCGCAGACAGCTTTTGTATTTCATCCAAGGGAAGAAAATGTTCCTTTTAAACATACAATTCATCGGCAATCCTCCCGGGCATTGTGTATTGAAGTTTCCGGGAAGAAATAACACAAAAAATGCGCCGTTTATTTTCACAAAATGTCGAGGTACAGGTTTGGTGCACTTTTCATTCATTGTCCATTGGATGGCGGTTCCCTCTGTCCCACTCTCGCACTGACACATCAAAAATTATGATCATGGGCTACTTCACCCCATCGGGGCAATATGAGCTTCATTTTAGTGGCTATCTGATAATTATATTAGTGTTAATGCACAGTATAACAGTAATGTACCTGGAAGATGGAAGGGGGGGGGGGTAAGATCAGAACAAACTGCATTGAGTCAACGTATAGATCATCAGCCACAGTGCTCTGGTCAGAGAACCGAGGGGGAGGAAGATAGAAATGAAGGATGGTACTTAACCATTTTTCTCTAAATTTACTAATGAAATCAGCCAAATGTATTCTCATCTACCGTAAAGGCAAAAGATTTTCATTAGAATTTTTGTCATTAATAACGTCACTGATTTTTCTTTCTAATTTGGTTTATTCCAAATGCTAGATGAACTGAGCTTTGCCTTTTTATTTTTACAGGAGGAGGGAGGGGGGGGGGGGTCCGGGTGAGTTCAATGCCCGTCAAGTTGCTTATCGATGGGACCAAAGTCTGTCAGTGTTAAGCTCCCCCATTCACTCCATCGTTACTGTTTACCTTCCGATCCTTTTCAAAAAATCCCCACTCGCTGGACACAATAGAAAAAGCTAATAGCCCATGGGAACAGAACGACTTTGAAAGTGACAACTTTGTTGTGGCTCACTCCGACCACCAAGATTTGAACAAAATTTGTCCCGTGACACAGATTTGAGAGAAGGAACAATTGAAGACAAATCTCGGGGTAGCCATGCAAGGAGCAACTTTAGAGGAACAAGCTGTACCCTATGTAAAAGATGGATTCAGGAAAAATCAGCTGCTCATATAAAATTGTATGGAGAGCTGTCTTTTTGGACAATAAGATATCGGTTATGAAACGCTGAACTTTCAAAGTTGTGTAAGAAGGCTATACCTTCAGGAAAACTTTAACCTGTCACATACACTCAAACGCGTTAACAATTGTTATAGGTGTCAATTTAAATTGATATTTGATATCTCAAAATTTGGAATGAAGTATGCTAAATAACCATACTACGTACTTTTTTCTTTTTATGCTTTTTTTTTTTTTTTTTTTTTTTTTTTTTTTTTTTTTTTTTAGGGGGGGGTGGATTTTAACTGCAGCTCTGTTCTTTCTCAAGTCAAAGCTGTCACGATTCCACTGTCAATAAAACAAGATAATCCCCAGAATTTGATTGAAATTACAACAGTCTGGGAGTCCTTAAAGACAGAAGAAGAATGAGTCACTGTAGTTGCATCAACCGCCTCAGGGTCCACTTCCAGCAGGAAAAAAAACCACACACACACAAAGAAAAAAAAATTGACAAATAAGTGAAAAAGATTCTATATACTGAGAGATGTCCTGAGCTGAACTCAGGAGTGCCTCGCTTAATCCTCAACAAATCTCCTTTCCCTGAATATAGTAAATGTCTCCGTCTTGTGAGAGATGACAACCCAATGGGAACAAAATGTATCAACAAAACAGAGAGGCTGGTACAAGACTCTTATATTACTCTTGACATTATTAATCAAACTGATCTTGACAATCACAAACCAGACTAACTCAGCATTTTCCCTCAACCTTTTTTTTCTAAGGGTCCCGGTTTCATTTGGGTGAATACTGCAGGATAGATGTCACAGTCTTAGTAATGAAAACACATGTACTGATTTAAAATGACTGATAACTTTTATCATTTAATAATCGGGAGAATGTCATCTCACGGTGTGCAGTATCTGATGATTTCAATCTGGCCTGCTGTCCTGAACTTTTATCAGAACACATTAAGCCCAAAATACCCCAAGCAGAGAGTTAAACCAATTGAGCAAATATTTTTGATTGATGTTCAGATGATATGTAGCATACCCACAGCACCAACAAGTCCAATTATTTACAACTTGGACCATTTAGTTTTTCTTTCTATTTAATTTTTTTTTTTTTTTCCATGAGGAAGTTCCACTCTTACCATTTCCACCGCAGAGTAAACCAAAAACATACAAACCAGCATCCTGTTAGTCCCTTGCCGAAAAAACCTCCCAGGAATTTGAACTTCACAAGGTCAGAGAAAAATGCAGGACCAGAGATTTATGGAGTATTTCTGCCTGGTTTTTTATGGAGCAGGGGCCCTTGCTGGAATGATCTTAGCAGATGTAAGAGGGGGAGCCACAGGCTCCATTCAGTCTGCAACTGATACCCAGTAAGTCAGACGGCCAATACTGATGAGATGTTAACCTCCCCACTGCCAATGAGGGCGCTTTTTCCTGGACCCTTCCAGCCCCCCACCCCTCCATTTATAGCACCTGTATTGTGGACGTGGATTGAAAGGCCAACCCAGTCATTTTGCATCAAATAATTTGTACAGTCTCCAAACCAAGGTCCACTGTGGAATCACAATGGGGGGAAAGAAACTGGAGGTTTCTTTTTTAACTGGCCTCATTTTGAGGGGGGAATGCCTGTCACCACCTCTGCTTGTGCAACATGGCTTCAGGGCTCACCAGCCAGGAGAACAGAAACAGTCTTTTGTTTTTGGCCTGTCACCACCATTGAGGGGGAAATTACAGTCAATGAATGCTTGGATCAGGTATCTAGCCCTTTTATAATGGAGGGCATGGCACTTGACAGAACCAACCTCAGCCAGAGGTCCCCCAAAAGCAATAATTGCTGCATATTGCACCTCCAGCTATTTGGTGTTATTTTAACTGACTGGGTACCCTAGATTTGTGAAGATGTTTAGAGAAAGAGTAGTCTTTAAAAAGATTTCTTTTCGCCCTCTGGGTGCTTTTGTTTTCCTTTGTGGCCACAGGGGGAGGGTAAAATTATCAGCAGAAGTTCAACAAGGCTGACAGTCTGTGGACAGTGGATTCAGACCACATTTGTTAAGTGTTGATGACCACAGAATGTGACCAGAGAAACGATGGTTGAATATCAATAACTGCACTGCGTTCGGAATGTTTAGTGATGGAGTTTTTGAATTCACAGCATGTATCAGTTTGAAGTCATTTACTTTGCTCAGAAGTATAAAACAGGATGCATGATCATGTGATGCATGAACTTTCAAAAACAGCAACCATTTGACAACACACTTTATTGTGCTTACTAAATAATCACTTCACAGGAAAGTCAGAAAAACATTTTACCTTTTCATATTTTACTTGAAGTAATAAATGGAAACTGAACTAATAACCTGCCCAGGAAACATGGTCAGCATGGATTCAAACAAGACAACCACATAAATGCCCATGTATAATATACAATCCAAAAGACCTTTTTTCAAACAAAACGCAGTTGTAAGTAAGAGCGTGTTTTTAGTGGAAATCCAAATCAACGACAGGCTCAGTCGTCCGGCAATAACTCCGTCTACCATTGTATCTACAAGAAACCTTCGCACTGTGGTAATTTATCATCCACAGGAGGGCCAGTTACAAAGGAGAGGGACATCTCTCGATGATGATGATCCGTTTTAAGACTGATGAGAACACAATACTGTCTACACACAATGGTCCCCATCCTATGATTAATGAAAGAATGTTAACAGCATTGGAGAATAGGAGGGTTTGCCAGGCCCATTTACCCCACATGATGATCACCAATGGGGAGCTAAATGGGCGGAGGGGCTTGAAGACAACCATGATAGTTGCACTACCCTCCTTCAATTTATAAAGCTTAGAAGCCTCTTAAGCACTCTCAGTAGATAAGCCTATGGCTTTATGTTCCTTTAGTGTGCATATAAATGCCCCATTTACTGTACTAGGGGTACCGGGGAGGGCAAGAGAGTGCCACCACAGGGAGCAAAACAAGACTGCAACAAGGACCTGTCGTCTAGACTCATTCCTCAATATTGGTTATTTGTTAGGCAAGTCTTCAAAACAGACTTGTGAGGCAATATATTTTGTGCATTTCTTTTCCAATTATCTTGTGGTTGGTCATTGTCCAGATAATGAGAAGACAAATTGACTTTTTGGGGGTTACATTTTCTTTTTCTGTAGGAGACTGCATCGAGGTTTGTTTCCAACTTATTTCCGTTAGTCCGAGGACAAACTTACAATAATTTGTTTCTATTTTTACCAGTGAGAACCAGTATTTATTACTACTTTGTTTAAAAATAACAGTATTGATTAAATTTGTTTCAAAATTCAAATGGAAATCATTAAGACATCCTGCTGGAATTTCCTCTTTTTTTCCCCCTCTTCTTTTCTTTTCAGAGAGGTTTTTTAGCAAGAAATATCTGACAAAATATTTATTTTGTCATCAAGCGTAATTTCTGATCAGTGAGTGATTCATAAAGAAAAATGTTGTGTTATTTCAACTCCTCAATTCTGAGACAGAAAAGTCTCTCAATTTGCTGAAATCAATCTTTATTAAATTCTTCAAATGTCACTTCCAAGAAAGATTCAATTACCACCACGCTAAATAACTTCACTGGAGAGGAAGTCATCCATTTTCAACAGACTCTTCGCAGACACAGTGTGTGCTTATTTAATATTCGCAAGCGGGTTTCCTTTCTGAAAAGCTTATCCATGTATTTCCCCCCTTTTTTTTCAGTAACTCAGGCTTCTGCTTCAACCTACAAATCCCATTTTGCCTGAAAGCTGCTTTGGCCAATGTGACAAACCCAATGCCTGAATAATCGAGTGTGTTTTACTAAGTACCTGTATGTATAATTGTAGGGCAAGGCTTACAGAATAGGTTTATTGTCTGACCCCAACGACGGACTGTACAAGCTTTGGAAATCCTAGTAACATTTCGCCTCTGTAAGTCCCCAAGCGGCCTGCCTTTGAGTGCTTGAGAGCGGCTTAAGGACGACTAAAATCAACCTGTTTGACGTGATCCATCTCATTTCCATGTTGATAGAGTTATCTTTCTCGCTTTACAAGGCTGGCAGTAATGCTGTATTAAACCCCAGCGCCCAATCAAAGAAACAGAGTTCCCATTAGCTGGGTTGCTCTCCCCTGAATGTCCCCGCCAACTGGTCCATGTAACTCATCTTTGAGTACCCATTGTCGGGCCCTGTTAAGCACCCCCAAGCCCTACCAACAGCAGCGTACAGGACTGAAAATGGGTAATTAACTTCTGAATTAGAAGTGTCGACCCAGATCATTCTTAGCTGAGAGGGGGTGACATCAATGCCCAAGTAATCCCCCTTCTTCGACCAATATTTGTTCAGCGGCGACCAGGGATGTGACTTTTTACTACGGATGAGTGAAAGGGTCAGACCCCTGTCCTTATGAATGGGTTATAACCAATAGAATACCGGCTCAGTCCAATTCAAAGCCAAACCGTCGTAATGAAGTATTGATTTCAAAAGTAAATCCTTCTGTTTTCTTTTCATTGAGCGTTACACCCTTATGATGATACCGACACAACACTCAGTCCAGTTTTGTTATAGGAGGGAAGAGTCAACACGAAGTTTCCTTGAGAAAAACAAACACATAGGAGTAGGAGGTTCTTGGGGAATGCCAATGAAAACAAACAAACACAACCAATTGAGAAAAACAGACAAGCGCTAAATCGGAGAGCAAATCAGAAATAAAGGCTGATTAGAAGGATGAGATGTTAATCAGAGAAAACAAGCTGGGAAGACTGTGAAGGACAATGGACATGAAAGAACAAGTCTTCAACTTTGTGCTGGCCATGGCCAGACAGAGCTGCTCATCAAGGAGGAGGATTCTAACTGTCTTTACAGAACATTTTCAACTGGCACGAAGGCAAAGACTTTGAGCAATGAAGTAAAGTGCCCCTGGTGTTCGATGAAGTTTAAGGCTTGGATTGAAAAAATTATTAATACGCTTTAATCTAATATGAATTCTTATAAGGTGCTCAAATCAACAGAGAGTACAGTTAGTCGTATATAAAAAGACATTCTCATATTTCTAATAATCAAATGGACCTATAAAAAACCTCTCCGATTGCACTTTCCATTGGGACTGTGCTTTACAGCTTGCAGAGGTGTAAACCGCAGTTATCAAAATCTGCAAATACACATCTTGTAACTTTTCAGGTACGGTGAGAAAGCCAGCAATGATTTTTTTTCCAGAAGAAACCTTTAATTAGGAAACAAACCTTATATTAAACTTCCATTTCTGACAATAAACTTCAAGCTTTCTCACTTTCCACTAGTTCGAAGACGCAGTTCGCGCAAGTATATAACAGTGACAGAAAAGTGCAAGACCCATCCATGGCATTTCATCTTTTTCCCTCTCTCATAAATCCACGCATTCATCAAAAAATAATATCTTTGGCAGAATCTAAGTGTTATTCAGAGGCATGCCAATTGAGTCCAATAAAACTCTCTTTGTTTATCTATAGATTAAATAATTCTCTGGGGCTAGTCTTGGCTAAGCTCAAAAACTGCAGGCCGTGAGATTAATATTAGTGGGCTGGGAATTGGGAAGATATTTCTTACTGCCACCGCAAAAATAAAACTCCAGCAATATTAGCTAAAAGCAATCCTCCAGTGACTTGAAACAGGTGTTATCTAGAGTGTTGTGACCTAGACATAGAAGAGGCTATAAATGTTATGAGAAGGCCTGTGCAGAGTGGATGACAAGCTATTAGTTCATTACTTTAGCACTAATGCTAGGTGCTTCAAGATGCAGCTGCAGCCAAATGTGCAGAAATGCTCAGCTTTTTTTTATATTATTATATATATTCATCCCGCCTTGATGGAAAGAGAAGCGGAAAAAAGGACACAGCCAAGCAATGAGGGAGAGAGGGTGTAAGCTGGCAAGAGGGACACCTGGGTTGAGCATGACTGGTTCATCAGGGCAGGTGACAGCACCGTTAGTGTGTGGCGACAAACTCGGACCTGTTTGACTTTGCACCTCGACAATACCATGCCGGTGTCGGGCACAACCATCATGGCTCATTGCAAGAGAATGCTGGTGTTGTTTGCACCAACAAATTTACCGCCATGTAGGTTATGGAGGTGAGACTCCCTCCCCCCCCCCCAAAAAAAGCTTATCCTCGGGGCAAATTTGTTTTACTCCGTCACATGACCGATAAAATTAGGAGATGAGATATTGCACAAGGCATCTTGTGATATTGCATCGGTGTTGGACAAAGGGAACACATCTGACTGCTGAAAGCATGCATGGCTGGGATCAGAGTGAAGTGCTTTAAAAAGGGGGAGAAAAGCTGAAATAGTCGCCGCTTTGTTATTTTAGGAACATGAGCTGTGTGTTGGAACAACTTTCATGATGTAATTTTGGGAGGCATTAATATCGCAGGGTGTGAACACCATTGGGAATCATCTCTAGTTGGTTTTGACAGGCGGCCATCGCGGACTTTCCTTGGATGTCAAACCGAGAACTTCTTTTCTGCCTGATAAGTTTTCATCTTTTGAGAACTGAGGATAAGTATACCCTGCCATCGATCTCTGATTACTGACTGAGAATGTAAAAATGAATTCTGAATGCACTTTTACTGCCAGGTTACAAATGCATGTTTTTGTGATAGACACTTTCTTCAGTGTGAACACTTTCATGTTATGTTTTTTTTTTTACCTCTTCTTGGATTCTTCTGAAGTTTAAACTTTAAATTTCCAAAGCCTTTCAGCCACTCCGAGATGGAGAGTTTACAATTGTTCAGTTAAATGTCATTTTTGTCCTCTGTTGCTCATATTTTCCAACAATCAAAACATAAACAGGCTTGTTGTTATTCTTTGACAAACGAATTTGTTTCAGATCAAACAAGTTCTATTGAAATCCAAGTCACACCAAAAACAAAATCACAGATCCATGGAAGCCCTGATTGTACTTGTTGTTTGTGTTGGATATCTTCATATTATTGTCTAGTTGATGATTAGATTTGCGGGGTACACAAAAGCTACTGTAGTCTTTTGTAGTTGTACACAATCCGGCGCCATTTTGTACTCTGGATGCCACATCCTGTGGAGTGTGCTCATATCAAATGGCAATAATGTATCAAGTAGCAGTATTGTACATCTAGATAGCGCATCAATCTTTAATCAGTCCCCATTAGATTTGATTGCTTGGCGAGTGGTAACCTTAAACTGGCCATCGAGATGGGACAACTTATGAGAAGATTGAGATATATCTCTCCGATTGGAGGGGGGGGGGACTTGGAATCTGAGGTAAAAATACAGTCTGGCATTTTAATCTTGGATCAAATCAAAGCTGTAATTTTGTTAATATTTCTAGCTGATTGCTTACCTTTTCTTTTTACAAACAAGCACAGAACAGTTGTTTCTTTTTCGAATTGTTTTAGTACATCCTGCGATGGGGGGAAAAGGGCCAGCTTTGATTGGGTATGTGTGTAAAATATTGTTCTTGCTATGGTGCAAAGGACATGAATAAAGGGGGGGGGAGAGAAAAGAACTTAAGTTTTTGTCATACTTGTTCACAATAACAGGGAGACGTTGAATAGGAATAGAGGAACGTGATTTCATCTTGTCAGCCCGTGTAGCTGACAATGCCAGCCAGTCAGCATGGCATTATGTGTCCTGGCAGAGTGAGCTTTAGATTGGCAATGTAGCCCGCGGCGGCTGCAAGGGATAATTTCAGTTTGACAATGAAATCACTCCAACTTGCACGACTTGCGACCATTCCTGCACTTCAATCAGACAGCGTTGGTTGCTAGCCAGGATCTAATCTGTGGATAGTTTCTTAAGGTGTTATCTAATCAGTGTACTACTGGATGCTGTTAATGGATTTTTAATCACACTAGTGAACCAAATTGAAATTCAGCCCCTCGGTGAAATCAAAATAGAAGAGGGTTGAAGCATGCATGACCCACAAAAAAAAAAATCCCCCCAACTACGTGACAGGAACCCCGTCCTGGAAGGGCAGATAAGCGGGGAATATGATTTGACCAATCCTATTTTGCTGCTTGCATAAACACAGGATCAACTTGGCGAGGAGGTAACAGGATTTAGAAGGATCTAGACAAATGAGTCGCTGGGGGCAGTGCTACGAGGCAAACTGTGTCCACTCTGTCATTGAGAAAACACGCTGAGGAAAAGAGACAACAGAGTTGTGAGACGGCCCGCGGACATTAACAGATGCGGGACAGCATCATCATGTTCGCTAGGTGCAGTGTGTGTGTGCATGGGATGGCTGCGATAATCTGCACTGGGTCGCAGTTTGCCAACAAAGGGGGCCCGAGCATTACTTCGCCGAGTGCTCGGCACACAGGAAATCACAGGCTCTCAATCAAGGATCAGATTCTCCTATGACAACAAATGAGCATCTTGAGCTCCCTATCTACAATTTCCACCACTTCATGGACTCTCCTCCTCATACCGTTAAAAAAAAAAGTCACACATTACTAAAATTAATTACAATCACACTCGGTCTACATCAACACAATCCAGCCCCCGTGATTTCTGTTCTTCAACTTCTATAGTGTCACACTGACATTCCACCCGATCTAAAACTCAGTGTCATCCTTAATCCTTGTAAAATACAACCTAAATCCCGGTACACTAGACCCCAGCTCAAGACTCCCCATAAGTGTTGATGACCTTGTCAGCATGATTGGCTTATTCAGTCATCACTCATACACAGTACACTTGACTAAAGCAGTCTAGAAGTTGTGCAAGTAGTTGGCAGGGTTTGTGTTTAGTGTAGCACACGCTCAGCCTCATTTATCAAATATCAATTGATGAGACATGGATATTATTTGGTTTCAATAAACACTGGTCCCTGAGGTTGGGGGGGTGAGGGCAAGATTAGCAATGTGTACTGCTCAGGCTTATCATCACACTATTTTTATCAATCCTTTCACCAAAGTGGGTATAAATATCTAAAAAACAGTGCATGGAGGAAGGAAATTAATTTACCTTGTGATGATTTATAGCGAAGATGGCTATCTTTCAAAACTCGTGTTTGTGAAAATACCACCTCTGATTTCAAGTTTCAAATAAAAATTTACACGTAAAGTTTCATCATCCACAATTCATAAATGTCGTAAACAAGTATGCAAACTTTCTGCAATTAGGCTATTTAAATATCATTCAACCGAAATTGTGCATTGTTATTTTTTTTCTTCAACTTTTTTAGAATAAATCTCACTAGTATCAAATTTTACTTCCCTGCTCCATAGTCCAAGTCTTGTCGAAATTAAGAACATTAAATTTTTGGTTACAACTTCTTGAGAATATATTTGAAGGCAACCATTCGCATAAAAACTAAAGTCAGTCTCAACATTATCAGTACCCTGTATAATTAGTGTGCTTTTGTTTTCAAGTTCATTCTTCTACTTTGAACTTATGATATTTTTCGCCCCTTTAAAATGGAACATGGCACAAAATAATCAAGTCACTGTAGATGATCATGACCCCTTTAGTGCTGTGATGTACAGCTGAGTATTGGTCTGTTGCATTCCATATACATTTCCGTTTGTCACAATCGTGGCCTGACAAGCCTGATCAAACTGGCCCGCCACAAAAATGCAAAGTAATCAACAAAAATTGTTTGAACATAAAAAATGTGCAGTTGTCAATTTCGAAAAATGTTTGGACATTTTGTTCAGGTTATTATTATCAC
>CM021536.1:11797289-11820774 GCA_010994315.2 Pisaster ochraceus | reverse complement strand
TGGCCCTCACTGACATTCTGGGGCACCTCACTGATAGGCCAGTCTTTGTTTTCTAGCAACACCATGATAACTAAAACCAGATGTGTAGTTTTTAAGCTGCAAAATTGCAGTCTGAGTTGTATCTGTTTGAATCCAAGCTACCTTTTGGATATATGCTCCCTGGCACTCCTTCAGGGAAATATTGTTGCTGGGTTTTGTTTGTTTTTTAGTGACAATTATTCTTCGCTGATGTCTAGAACAATCTAGCATGATGGTTTTTTTTCTCTCTTTCTTTTTCTTGTGGTCGTCCACCAACCTCTTCCCAACCCTCTTCCATTGATCGAAGGCAAGTAAAGTGAGCAGAGCGAAGACACTGCATTATTACTACCCAGGCCTCCAGAGAGGGAAACACTGTAGGGGTGTGCATAATAGAGCAAGTACAGTCTCTGGGACTCTGGACTGGGGGATTTTATTCCCCAGACAAATTTGGCCAAATTTGCATCCCCTCAAAAGTTACAAATTGAAATGGTTGTCTACATAATGTGGGTCCCCGGCTTGAGCAGAAATTGAATAAGTTTCACGTTTCCCCAAGATGGCCAGCACAGCTTGTGGGCATCATTGGCAATTCCTCATGAGATGTGATTTCATGAACAGTACAGTGACGACTGGAAGACTTGGCCGTGAAATATTCCTTAACTTGTACATACACATCATCTCCCCCCCCCCCACCAAAAAAAACCGAATGAAATAAAATAAAAAATTACCTAGATGTCTGTTATTAAAACATCAATATTATGGGTAATGGAATCAATTTAGGTCCATTATTTCGGCAATGGGAATGCAGAAAGACAGCAAATTCTTGATACCCAAGACTTTGGTTTGAATACAGCAATAATGGAAATGTAATTAACTTTTAGTATGCATGAAACTTTAGCCTGGCTATCAGAGAATTACTGGCCAGGGGGTGATGAACGTCTTTTGCATGTCCTGACCGGACTGACTGACATCGTCTTTATCAGTCATTTACATTGCAATTTGTTTGAAAATTGAAAATTAAGCTGCTCCTTCCTTCCCCTTCTTAAAGATAATGATACACTTGGTTAAATGGCAGTAAATTGCATTGTTCTTTTAAAAAATTGCATCTCAAGATGTGAGAAGAAACAAACTTGTGGAGGTTTTCTTAGTTTTCTCCGGCAATTAGGCTGTCTCAGGATGACGTCTAGAGCACACTAGCGAATCGTTGAAAAATAACCAACCGGCTCTTCTCAGAGCAGTCCTCTCTACTTTAAGAGATTGTTGTACATGATGTCGCCTACTCGACAGAATATTCATTATCCTATTTCACCACGCAAAGCCAAAAATCCTACGAATTAGACTAATACGCAAATTCATTCCACCCTTAATCAGATTCATATCAAGAACTGTAAACTTTTGATCTCACAACAACAACGCATATTTTTTCCATACAGCACAATTGTTGTCCATCGCCGAGATGACAACACTTTCCAGTATAAATCTATGATTAAATTGAAATAAGAAGTTGACTTTACTGATAATGGTCAACCATGTTGACACAGATGAACTTCTGATCTAATTGTTTTAACCTTGTTACAGGAAATCTAAAGAAGAAGATGTGATGCTTCAAAACTGTTAACAACATCCTGAAAACAAACAGCATCAGACAGATCTTTTATGATCCTCTGTAGTTTTGGAGGGTCTCATCAGAATGAATGAAGAGTTTGCCGAAGAATAAACTGACCAGCTCTTTTTCAGACCCAGTTAAACTAATGTTGACATGTACATGTACATTTCTGGAATACAAAGCCCCATACAAAAAGCCTTGGTTGTCACCGTGGTCAAGTAGTTAGACTGCAGGACTTGCAAATCACTAGGTTGTGGGTTTGAATCCAGCCAAGCTGACCGCCTATTTTACAATGACTAGAATTTGTATCGTCATCTAGCTTCTGAATCACAACTTATTGATAAACATGGATGACAAACCAATATCTGTATGGGAGAGATTGGTTGTTGCCGTGTTAGCATTTATATCCCCTAGTGGGAACCTTTTCAAGTTCCCTTGTTGGGAAGATCATCTTAATAAACAAACAAATAAAACAAATAAACCATTTTTTAATTAATATCTGTATATCTTCAAGCTGACCATCATCTTAATTTCGGTATTAATGTATTGTATATAACAATTTTGTTTTCTTCAAATATGGCGAATACAGTAGAGGGTATAGAATTCAAAATAACACCCGATTCATCTCAATATTCATGATAGTATCATTTACACAACCTGAATTCCTTGAACAAGAATTGATAACTCTGCACAACCAGCAACTGTAAACCTCTCCTAAGTTTTCAAGTTCATCTTGACACCATATTATCAAGCAGTAATCCCAGCGTGCGACCGCCACTATATGGGGTTACCCATCAGGGGACTGTGGAGACTGTTGCTTACGATGGCTCCGAGATTGCCTTTGCCACCCGTGGTTGTATACCTAGGAGCGTATCCACACACACTGGATATGAGTTTTGCCACCACGGTATCCCCTCAGCAGGCAGGGCAGGTAGGCTGTTGTCCCTCAAGACCCTCGGCTGGTGCAAGGTTGTCTTAGTGCCTGGTTCTATCACATAGCAAGGGATTCTACTTCGTACCTGACCGGTGCCCTCATCTGCTCATCACACACAGCCCAGCAGCGCTCTTCTCCATGTTACACCCGAGAATGCTAATACTTAAGGATAGCATCCTCTCTTTCGCTTCACATGGAATTCCCTCAAGGTTAGGTGTTCTTCCGGGTCAACTGATGTTTCAGTGTGAATTCATTCCATGAAGACAGAAGTAATTCAAAGTTATAATAGTTTACTAAAGGACTTTATGAACAATTATATTCAGTTCCATTAGATCTTCAAATAAATTCCTTAAAGACTGTTTCGTACTAACAATGCAGAGAAAACACAACAAAAAAAGTACAGTTGAGAGAGAATCGAGTTAGAATTGCATGAAATACTACAACGTCATAAAATCGAATGTAAAAAAAAACCTTCTTTCTAGAACTCCTCAATGAAAAAATATTTATGATTCTTGAATCAGAAATCAGAATAAGTTTACATACAAGTAATCAAAGCAGATGTCCAAATAAATAAACAAAATTCTTTTTAACTTTCCATTTCTGTAGTTGTCTTACATTGAAAAACAGACTGATCACCCCCCCCCCCCCCCCCCCCCCCCCCCCCCCCCCCCCCCCCCCCCCCCAACACACACACACACCACCACCAATCTGGACAGTATGATTAAAGCTAAGTTCCCATAATTCCGACCAGTCACTGGATATCTGTCACGGATGGCTTTGAACTCGACCAAATCTAAGAAATTCCCCCGAGGAAAAACAAAACACTGGAAGTAACTTTACCCCAATGCATTAACAGCGGCGGTCTAAGATTTCACTCATGAAAATGTCTGTATGGAAAGTTTATGCCGTTGTTCTTTTGTGGAGGCTGTGCATCCATCCATCAAAAGAATATAAAAATAGGAGGGGAAAAAAATGAAGGAAAAAAACTTTGTTTGTTTATACATATTTGAAAATGTCCTGCCTAAAACAAAAAATTACACAGAGCACAAAGTGTTAGAAACAACAACTACAGGAAAACCATTTTCATCGGCTGAAATTAGGACAGGAATATATCGCAGTGGAAGAGTTTGAAGGTTGTTAAACCCTGATGAAATTAACCGATTTGCCAGGGATCACCGTGTCAGATATAGCTGTTGATTCAACAACCAAACCAAATTTTACAGCTGTCACAACCAATAATGGAAGGGGACACGCAAAGGACGAAAAAACGTCTGCGTTTAATGGGAATACTCCTTTTTAAGCATACAGATAACTATTTGGTTCTTTATAAATCGGGGATGGAAAAAAATGTTGGTTAATCTCAAATTGATGTTTATAAATTGAAGGGAAGTGTCCAGCAAATTGCCTTAGGTAAAAGCTTTGTATTCTAATAAAGGGAATTTAGATTTATGTACAGAGACACACAGCTATGAATGTAGTCAGCTTGGTTTTCTGTAACACTCTCTCTTATTAAAGACACATTGTTTGTATTCAATTTGAAGGCATGGAATGGTGTGGAGCAATTTCTTCTACTTTGGCATATCTCACTGAAATATTCATACGTGGCATGTTAGACACTATAGGAAATCTGTTTTCCCACTAGACATGTATGTACAATAAGGAATGCCAAAATCTCATGTGTGAAAAATTCATTTGCTTTGAGACTCTTGTATTTCAGGGGCAGGTCAGAAGTCATAAAAACAGTCAATATGCAGGGTAACTGATTACACAGACTCGAGATTTACTGTCCAGCATGGGGAAATGGGGAAGTTATCATCCATATCTACCTGGGCAGTTAAACCCCACAATTGCCCTCATCAGCAGACACCTCACTAACAATTAGGAACATCGGGGGACTACACAACCCAGGTGAAATCAAACAATCCAAAGCTCCTGGACCTCAAAGCATGTGCCCAACTTTTTATCTGCTCTTTGTACCACACAACACAAACTAAAAAGCAACAAAACTGTGAAATATCAAGCTCAATCAGTCATCAGATTCACACACAAAATAGTGAAAAACCCACAACACTGTTTTCAGACGTCGGAGTTCAGAACCCGCACGATCAACACTAGTTTACTCATTGCTCAAAAGCTGTAAAATTTCAGGCTTAACAATTCAAGTTTTCACCTTGTAAATTATGTGTAAACATGGCAGAATTAAAATTGTTAAACTACCTGATGCTGTGCACACACTTTTAGTATCTGCAGGTATGATACTTGGTCCTTGGGAAAAGGTAGGAACATTTTATCAAGTACAAGGGCTAACCAACATGAACACATGAAATAGGCTATTAGTGAACTTTTCAGGGTATTTAATCACAATTTTTCTGTTTTTTTGGAAATTAGACTTAAGTAGGAAGAATGTCATTCCTATTTCTGCACTTCCTCTGTTTATTTTACTGTTGTGGTAGGGATGAAAGAAGGTTCCACAGTGTTGAAAAGGGGGGTTTGGTAGGGTACCATCAATGGTACCACCACGGCTGAACTAGACGGATTAAGTCTTAAGAAGAAATTGGATACAATGATACCCACATGCAATGGCCTACTGCTGATAATGAAACAGAATAAAGTCTCCTTCTCTCGAAACTGAGATTACAGCATTTCCGAAGTCAATTGGGAACAAAACTTTCACATGAAATCCAACACTCGGATTAAAACCAAATATCACTAAGATGTCCTCACTTGCAAAAGTCACGGGTATGTTCATGTGTCAACTTTGGCAATGTCATGCTACATTTTGCGAGTTTAATGTGACTTTTATGGGCAGATTGCATGTACATACAGTAGCTTCATCTCACTGGGAAACATAAAGATTACATTGGTATTTAATACAAAGACCATGACTTTAATGAGTACACACCTCAGCAAAGTTTTAAGTCACAAGAAAGACAAACAAATCAAATGCTACCAAGGTAATTGAGACTCTTCGCACATTTCCAAATTCTGTCTTAACATCTCATGATCCTTTAGACTGTCAAGATAGCGCCAGCCATCTCGTAATAAATGTAATCGTATTCAGGGTTCTCCGTATGTTACCGAAAGCACAAAAGATAACAATTTAATGAAAGAAAAACATTTCCAACCGAGAGAGGGGGGGAACTCGATGTCAAGACTGGGTCATCCCTGCACTTTTGATTTGTATAGCATTATGCATGAAGGTTGCTATAGAATTGCCAGGGAGTGTAAAGAGAGAGAGAGGTGAAATCTGACTGGCAGTGCACTATATGAATACTAATCAACCTCAATAAACACCACAAGCTTTCAAGAAACTGCAAAACTGTCCCCAAAGTATTCTTGCGTGTTGCCCAGGCCCTGATTGCTTGAAGTTCAATGACACAAAACGAGCGTCGCAGCATCCATGACTCTTACCTTTAACACCTCTGTTTCATCAGGAATCACATCCAGAAATGGCCCAATTTTTTCGCCTGTGATGGACTAATCCAAGGGTCTGGGGAATTTAATGCTCCTATTCTAAACACCAATTGCCACGATCGTCATATTTTGATGCGTTCCTCTATTGAGTTATGCATCCCACAAGAGTCCCTTGCATCAACTAGCCGGCAGATATGGCCACTGGCTTGTCAACATTGCCCCACATCACCGTTGCATCATATCTGTTGCTGATGACTCCCCGCCACAATCCTAATGGGATATTAAAATAAATCTAGGCAGACTTGCAGAATAATCTAAGCCCCCAGACCCCGGGCTACGTGGAAAATACGCAAACTGAATCAAAAAGCAACTTCTGCCCCGGCGAGAAAAAAATAGTTTGTCCACCAGATTGAATCTCTCTCTGTGAGCGCAGCAAGATTTGCAACCGATATACAAAGCAAAACAGGACCGGCATTTTCAAAGTGTGCGAGATTGAATATCAGCAGATCACATTTTTTTAACCAAGAAAGTCCTAGATACATTCTAAATCTGATATCAGAGTGTTTGATCTTTTAGGAATACTGTGATGCAATCAACAAGAAACGGGTCTTCTGTACTTTATGCCTTTCTTCCTGTTCAGTCCTCCCTCTGACGATTTGAGAGAGAAAAAAACCTGAGATTGACCTCGCGGGAGGTCAGCGTTACTCTGGTAGCTTGTCTGGGGACGACTTAGGAGGATGCTTCAAGAAGATGTAATTGCTTTAATTTTAAGGGCAGCATACTAAAATCCATTACAGAAAATGTCATCAACAATACACATAGCCGGAGTCCCTTGCTCTCTGCACAGCCTGATAGGTGCAAACCCCTAATACAGGCTATATAGCCCAGGTTGGAAGGAGGCACTGCATAACGCAACATCATATTACCCCCATCTGAACATTGGCTGGATGGACCCTGACTTGGCAATCATTACCAGCAAGCACTCTTTGCACTTTGAAGATGCCTTAAGCTGACATCCAGGAGGCCCGTGGAGATCAGCCAGCAGAATTATTTAGCAGTTTGGAGATCGGACAAACCTCTGGTGCAATCAGCGGCCAGGTCCGGTGCAACACACAAGAGACAAACCCAATTTTCCCGCTCCAACTTTCTGATAGTCTCCCCCAATCATGAGGCCAGGATATTGACAGGAAAAGTGATCTGAAAGAAGAGACCCTCCAATTAAAAATTCAACAGCACTGCTATTACAGAGCCTCAGGACTTAAGAAGGTACATCAAATTAGAATGCATAGGGGGGATCGGTTGGCATTATTTGCTAATTTCTCAGCCTTATAATAATGAAGCCGTTAAGTATTTCACCGCAGCACTGTTCATGGGTGTCAAACTAACCTCCCAGTCTTCCTATAATGGATTTTCTTAATTCAAGTTCAGCATTCCATCAGATGTGGGTCAGGGACCTTAGATACTGGGTCAATCCAAACTACTGGACACGCAGCTTTTTTTTTCTGAGGTCACGGTTTGCCTCCCTTCCTAAATAAGACTCCCCGGAATCCTGCTATTTGTTTTAAGGTCCTCTCCTGTGGTCAAGGCGGAAACTCAGTAGTGTGAGCTTAAATGAAATGCCAAATGGTGGTCAGAAGCCTACTGTGGGACCCAGCATCTTTAGAAGGCACAGCATATCTGTGTTGGGGAATCTACAACTAAAGAGCATAAACAGTGGATTTAAACTTTCCCTAGTTTTGAGACAAGTACTTATTGGACTGAATTCCAAGCGCAAGGAATTAATTCTTTGTAAACAAAAGTTATTGACTCATAATCAGGTAATATCCAAAAGTTGTCAAGATTCCTCACTGTTGTTACAATTCCAATTGAAGATGGCTTTTGTAAAATTGTAAGCAACCTCACGCTTCTACCCTTGCAGAGTCTTTCTCAAAAGCTATAAGGATAAAAGAAGACTCAGCTAGGGTTGAAACGTGAGGCCATTAACAATGTTTTGCATTTATACCATGGGTACTTTTGGTTGGTAAGTAGTTCGCAAAAGCTAATTCTATTTTCTCATCTACATCAAATGACGACAAAAGCATACTTTCACGGATAATTGCATAAAAATAAGTACCCAATCTTATCAAACACTAGCTGCACATTATAGGGTATTTTGATGCAGCCGAATCATATTTATCATGCCAAGAACTGTGGTGTTCCAGTCTAATTCCACCGACGAAAAGGGAAATTTAATCAACGATAAAAGCTAAACTGTAAAGAGCTTGATTTTAATTTAAAACCTGTCGTTTGGGCGTTCAGTGAAAACAAAAGCGAGAACTTCCATGCCAAATCTGTAGCCAGTGCCGTCCATTCCAGCAAGTAATGAAATTAAACTCAGTCCATTTCAGAATGTGCGACAGAGTGCAATAATGGCAAAAACATGATCAGGAAACAGTAAATTTAATGCAAACAAATAGAAAAAGTAATAGGAAACCTGCAGGAAACCCCAAAGTCCCTGAACAATATAAAGCACTGCCGTGATCCAGATAGGGATTTTGTTAAGGTTTTATTTTATGTACACTGAAAACAAGAGTCCGCCTGAAAAATGCTGTTGGAAGAGAGAGACCGAGATGGCAAAGAGAGAGTAATTTCAGTTTACAGAGCGCGTTAAGAATTGCACGCGCAGACAACCAACCAAACAATAAGGTCTTTATGAAAGCATGGAGCCTCCATAATGGAAGACACTTCTGACAATGGTCCTATCATACTATCGGCAAATACACATACAAAGCACCGATACATAGAAATTATGAAGCATTTTGTTAAGGTACGCAACACTGTTTAAACATTAATAGCAATAGCAGGGAGACATTCAATCACACTATCACAAGTACTACTGGGTGTTTATCCAAATGACAAACATTCACTGAATATTTTTATTAAGTGTTACCACTTCAAACTTTCATCAAATATAGATGACTGCATCATGGCAATGACAAAATCCTCTACACACCCACTAGCCGCTCAGTTGTACTTAAAACATGTTTCATCAGTAGTTTAGTATGGATTTATGGCTGGTGTGCTTTAACACACTGAACTGTGTAACTGTGTAAGGATTCACTGCTTACAAACAAAGCTGGCACAAACATTCCAAGCTAGTTCTGATCAATGCAAGCAGCGATTTAAGAGTCTAATCCTAAAGTGCTAATGGTGTGATGTCATTTCGTCAACCACGAATGACTACAATTTGCTTTTCCCTCAGCCATGGCAGGGACAGACTTCCACTCAGCATGGCCTGATGCTACCACAACCCCTGATGACTGGAACAATGTAAACTGTCTCCAAGTCCTCTCCTGTCTAGGTCACAACAGTACCACCCCCTCCACTCTAGATTGTTTACATCCTCCTCTATTTCAACACTACTTATCACTCTAGTGTATGAATTATCAGGTGAGACTCCATGACTGAAATGAAGGTGGGTTGGAGTCAACAATGAGTTATCTTCACCTCACCACCCCTATATAACTGTTAACAGTTAATTTTTAGAGGTCCTTGGGTAGGTGGTTGGGATGCTTCATCACTCTTGACAAAGATCTGTAAATACTCATTGACAGAAGACAGTCAAAGATGTCAAGACATTATCTCCTGATGTAAGTTCCTTTCAACTTCTACAAGACCTTGGTGGGGAGAGGACCAACTACTTGACTTCCTATTTCAAATCCTCGATGGATTTGTGGTGTGGTGTTTTTTTTACAATGGATACTGATGATGTATTGTGCAATGGGCTAACCTTCCCTGATCAACTAAAATGACGGTTTCTTGCTTTCAAACAACCGTGGAACTTAGTTCCGAAATTTAACCCAAAAGAAGATTTCAAATTTGTGAAATGATTTTTATTTCTTTTCTTATCCTTTCAAAACACAAAAACTTGTATTTCTGTCAGTTTTAACAGGTTCCTTTCTCAGTTTTCTTGTATTCAGATATCAGTTCTGCCAGTGAAAAAATACAGACTTTTTCTCTCAATTCACTTTTAAAATTACGACAACAAAATTATTGAATTTGTTTCCGTTAAATAGGCCTATACCTGTTTGATAAGGCTCAAAACAGAGCCATTCAATTGCAAAGAAAGTGTTCAGAGAAACAAAAACTATCCACAACAAGCAGACATTTCTCAAAGACAGGATGTTAAATTTTCTATCATTCTTTGGTTGACTCTTTCATCTCCACTATCTGCCACGCACTCCCATTCATCTTTCATTGTAGGGGAATGTCTGAAATGCTGTATGTCGGTTTCACACGCTGCTTTTAAAAAAGTCCGGCAGGTCCTACTCTGACCAGCTCTCTGTGTGAGTGATGCACTAGCCAGGCCAAACATAAACACATCTTACTCTATATAATAAATGTGTACAGTATGTTGGCCGAAAAAAAATAGGCAAGATTTCTTGTTCTAGATATGAGGATGGAAGTGGATCTTTAAGTGGGACAGTCTAAACATCAGCTGTGGTCATGCCACAGTACGGCGGGATGTGTGAATGAAAACTGTGTTAATCTTCTTAGAAGAGGGAATCTGCAGGCATTTTTGCACGCTGCGTAAATGACAATATCAACACCAGGCTCCTTAGAGCATAGAGAAAGGACCTTTAACAAAGCTTAGAGGAAGCCTTTAAAGGCTTGTGTTATTTACGTTCCACTTTTGTTGAAGTGACCTGTGTGCTTCACAGCCAAAAATGGAGAAAATCACGATTGAAGTTCAACTATTTTTCAAACTGCTGTTTAAGAGACTGTTTTGATTGTCTTGTTTGTCGTTTTCTTTTTGGTTTTTTTCACAGCAAAATAAAGCTGACTTTTTAATTCCTATAGAACATTCAATATGTTTTCATTCTCACAACTGTTTTAATGAGTAGGATAAATAATTCCATACCGAAAAAACTTGAGAGCACTTTGTACTGAACCAATGCATATTGTTGAGATAAGAAACATCATTGTTTAACTGTACTAATTATGAAGTTCATACCAAAACAATTTTTGTGTGTGAACTATTTCCCTCTGAAATGCAGTCATGTTCGAGGAAACTTACTGTACTTGAAAACCTAAAAAATGCAACAGCTGATTTCGGTTGTTGCAACCTAAGGACAATGTGTTTAGATGCTGAAAATTGGGCATGGTTTTTCTGTGCTTTCTCCTGACTCACACAACGGATTAAGCCCAAACTTTCACAGGTTTGTTATTTCATGTACATGTATGCTTATATGGTTGATCACAAAACATGAACACTGTCTGCGACTTTTTTTGTCAGCTCTACCAATCCTGTATAAAACCTTTAATAAACTACTATGTAGACTACTACAATATCACGCCCACAAATACATAACTAAAGATATCTCTATTCTCCTGAATAAACAACTTCACTCTGGCGAAATGGCTCCTCTAAATCTGACAGGAGTGTCATCGTCTACTGGATTACTTCCTGCTGTTTTATGTCACTGGAGAGGAGAATAATCTCCTGTTAAATGTGCTTAACTAGTTTTGTCACACCTCTCATAAATTTCCAATTTAGAGTAATTTCATAACCCTGCCCTCTTAAGCCATGTTGGAGGCGGAATCTATTTGTACTTGCCCTCCACGAATTACCAACTGCCGTGATTGTGACTTAATCATCGTCTTCAAGAGTGCTTTGAGAAGATAAAAATAAACAGGACTTTTTCTTTAGATGTTGTTGATGATTTAATATACATTCAAGGAGCTCCATTTCCTCTTCTGAATGCAACACAGTCCCTCATAAAAAAAACTATTTCTCCTTAACATGTTTCACAATTCTTGCCAAATTTACACAACTTTAGACGGGCGATGACAACTGGAATCACAAATTATTGAAGTCCAATGTTAGCGAAATTCCTTACATTAACAAGAAGTCAAAGAACCATGTGCTCTAAATCCATAATAAACCTAGCCATACAGGTTCTAAATGCATGATTGCATGAGTTATGAGCCATCAAAGTGGCTTACAAACCAAGCAGGAGACCGCTGGCCAAAAACAAAATACAGAAATCGTAAAATACTGTCTTAGCAAAGTAGCTGAGTGATTTGGCCCATTACTGGACCCCTCACACACAGCGGTATAAATCATCACCCCACTTGCCCTGTCTTAAAATAAAAATCAGGGACGGGGTTTTTTGCCTTATTTTGCTCTCTCCCTCTCTCTTTCTCTTTCCTTCTCTCCTGGAGCCTCTCACCTTTTTTTTTTTCTTTCAGCCTTTTTCTTTCTGGGAGATCGAGGGCGCTTGTCATTCAATCCTCAAAGTGGCCACGATCCTCTGAATTTAGGCTAATTGAGATAAGATCAAGGCAGGAATGTAGGCCATACTGCCTGGCAACCAGTCAACCTTTCCCTCTACTTCAACTACCTCACTTTTTTTTTTTCTATCGCCTGGAAATTTGATCTGCACAAAAATGTTTTTTTTTCTTCTTCTGACGCCAAGAAGCTACGCCAGAACAGAGCCCTTGGAAGAACCACATCTGTTTGGTATTACCGCTGATAGGGTGCTTCATCAAGGGATACACTGAAAGCGACTTGCACAGGATGGTCCAGCTTCTTTCTGGTATACCAAGACCCAAGTGTTAAAAGGGTGTGTCAAAACCCCCAAAAGGTGACTTTTTGTAGAAATGATACCACAAGTCCGTGATAATCTCAAAGATCATTACTATTATGAGTGTAGAACTTAAGCATTCATTTCAGCAAACCGAACAAACACACACTTAATGAATGGAAAAAATACTACAACAAAATATATTAACTGCACAGACTGGTTTCTTTCCATCTTTCCATCCATAAATTGAATGACGTTTTACCACTAGGTTTTTAACATGAGGCAGCTTTTAAAAGCCCCAGCTAGAATTTGTCATGGTCAGATCTATAATCATCGATAACCCAAACTAAAATTCTCAGAAAGAAAATGATGGCACAGAAAGAGAGACTGGGAGAGACAGTAGTGGGGACAAGTTTAGCCTTGTCCCCCATGATGATCTCCCCTCCCCCCCCACACACTGTCCTGTTCATTGTCTCCTACAACACCAAGGAGCCATTTCTCAGACCTGACTCATATTACCCATATGTTTTTAATTCACAAACTTAAATGCATTCATCATTGTTGCATGTGGCTCTCTCCAGAGTCTATGTGGACAACTGGCCCTTTGCTATACATCACTGCCAGGGCTGTAATAAAATGAAAATGCCAGCCTGCTGTACCAACCAGATGGTGAACTCAGACTGACAAAAAGTCAAACTTATCCCATCTGACAGTAGAAAAAAAAAAGGAATCTGAGAGAACCAACTCCTGCCCTCCTGAGTTCGGAGAGTATGTATCATTTTTGTCTATCTGTTGATTTACCTCATCACGTGAATTGCTGCATAAATGCCAGGTGGGTAAATTGTTGAGACAGGATTATGCTTAACCCATAGGCTATCTGCAATGAATCCATGCCGTGGCTACAAGAATAGTAACGACCCATACTGTGAACTCACCAAGGCACTTTGCTAAAGATATAGGGTTGGTTCACAACCACAGAGCTTGGTACAACATCAGTTGTAGAGAAGAAGATCATTGGTTTCATTATTCAGAGGATTTTCTCCAAAAATGTATATATAATTAAATAAATAAATAAACTAAATAATAATAACAATAATAATAATTATAATAATAATAAAAGTAACTAAATATAAAAATGAATAATTAAATAAATAAATTGTACAAAAAAATAGTTGTTATTATTATTATTATTAATAATAATACACAAATTAAATAAATAAATAAAACACACGTGAAAATGTCATTGTTTTGTTGTTACTTTAAACTTCTTACAACATTTCACCATCACTTTCTCACAGCTTCAAGTGAGAACAACTTAGTCACGTTATTTTAAATGTTTTTCACCCAACAAGACGAAATAATTTTGTCAAATTTTAAATCAAGCTAATGTAATATCTTTGATAAATCACAAATTTGATTTAAACCTCGTAAGAACACGTTTACTCTGTTAGACAGGTTTGGCCCCCAAAATATCAATTTTAAGCTGACATAACATGTTTTTGAAACTTCAAAATGTCATTAGAATGGCTCCAAACACCCCCCCCCACCCCCCCCGTTTCAAATAATACACAACAATGAGGCAAAAATCCCTGTGCCCTGAAGTTGTGGCACAAATTCAATTACCATAAAAAGGTTCAAGCGCCATGTATCCATTGGCAATTTGGCACTGCAATAATCCAGCTAGATTTTGTGGGCACTGTTTAAAAAGCAGAGACAAGGAGTAAACAGAACTGTGTGCTGTATTTCACAATCATATCTAATTCATGAGTCTCGGTTTATAAATATCCAGCTAAAATCCTATTTTTAGGGTTTATGAATTAATGTGTTTATCATCAGCTGTACACTGACAGAAACCCCATAGAAACAGGGCCGAGAAACACTTTTTCCCTATCCAAAATTAGGATCGAATCAACAGGAGCCACCACCACAAATCATTCTTCCACCATCCAAATTTAGCAACTAAAATGGCTCAACCAAAGCCTCCTGGGACTCTCAGGTCACGCCCTGATGACCCCTGGGTTATCGGCAAAGGGTCCAACAGCTTTGGTGCTTTTTTCAGCAAGTTCTCAAAGCAGGAGCTTGCAGGAACCCCCTCAGGAGAATTCTACCAGGATTCCACAAGGATTACGAGAGGCTTGCTCTACAATGCGCCTGGTAACCAACATAGCCCCTGGCTCCCCCATAACCTGGGGGGGGGGGGTCATTCTCTGTAGGCAAATCAACCCATATAACAGTGCCTATAATTCCAGTTGAAGGGGGGGGGCTCACTAGTTCCTCTTTGAAAGTGAACTGTGACATCCAACTACTTGGCCTGGGTTGAAGATAACAGGGTTTATTTGAAACATGGCTACTGATTAATACGGAGTGGGATGTATTTTACAGATGGTAATGTCTTTGACCCGACTGCTAGTCGGTGTCAAGTGTTCCTATACTCCAAGTCTGAGCGGGCCCCGGCCTGGCATGCAAGACATTACAAGCTTCGCAACCTAGCTCACAAAGAAAAGCTTTGGCACCAATCTGATGTATATCACCTGGGGACGAGCCAAGAAATATTGCCCAACCAAAAAATTGAAAAACCGCAGACTTGAAGATGATTAATGAAAGGAGAAAATATGCCCTCAAAACAACTTTTGTGTGTGTGTGTGACTGTGAGTAAGCAAAAAAGCAGAAACAAAGCTATGCCCTCACAATACTTTAGTTATTTCCGGTGGCTTTCATCAAAATTTAACAATATAAAAAGAATATCCCTCAATCCATTAGATTTGTTTGTTTTTTCCCTCCATATTACTTTGTGATTTTTGTTGAATAATTCAATCATCCATTACCACTCATTTTGATGTATCGCCTCACCACCATTACAAACATTCACTGAGCTTCAAAATAAACAGTCGGAACTGATGGCTCCTGATATATGTTCCCTCATCACTCTTCCAGAGTCAACAAGTTAAGGGTCATTAATTCTCATAGTTTTGACCTCGTATTTCTAGATATTCAAATTCCAGCTCCACACAAGTCTACTCTACCCCCCCCCTCCACATTACTAGGTATTACGTCTGCATTCAGAGTCTGGTGGCTTCCATGTTTTATGATTTATGTGGCCAGTATGATTATTACAATTTGCCCTCCGAAAAGCAGTTATAAAAACTACAAGCATTACCCCTAGCTATAACTACCCCGTGATGGTACTCAAGGGAATGCTTGGGCATTACTGTCGCCATGGTAAATATCTAGTCTCTCAGAGCAAACTGCTTCCACTGGTTGTTAAGTGCACTGTTAATATGTTGATTAGGCAAATAAATTAGTGCAAATTTCCGCCAAATACACATACACAAATAATCTCTAACAATAGGTTCAATTACGGCAGGGTACAAATTATGCCGAAGTGGAAAGCCATTTTGTAACTGATTTCGTTTTTTCGTTTTGGTTTTGGTTCTTTTGCGGTGGGCCTCTAGTCCAAAAAAGAAATTTTTCACAATTTTTTATTTACAAGTTCACATTTCATTTATTTCCATATATTTCATTTAAGATTATTCAAATGTTTTTCTTCAAACCATCTGCTTTCACAAATCATCGGAAGGACAGAAGATACAATTTATCATTTTAACTTTCAACCTTAATAAAGACTTCCTACTTTTCACTTTAAAAGGAAAGCGAAATCTTAATTACTGATCACAAAGCCCGCAGAGTGGCACATCAAAACAGACAATAGCAAAATGACAGACCTTTCCTGCCCTCACCCCATCACTGAAAGCTTTCCAATTCTATTCCTGAATCTTTTTCACTCTGTTTATTTGTAACATCAGCCGCGTGACAGGTCTGCACATCTCCACAAAACAATCAGCATGAATAGTTCCAATGTTATGAATAATTGTGGTTTGTTCAACAGCAGTGAGAGAATGCCTAATTGATGTATGCAATGAATTGTCAATGCAAAAAGCGGGAGAGAGTATAGTGCAGTAAGGGGCACGAGGGGATACAAAATCAAAACAGTCCGCTGCGGAATCCTTTAGGCTTTGGAAATCTAACCCCACGGGCGGGCCACAGAAATAGCTACACACTGGCCAATCCTACACAATCACCAAGTCTTGTTCTTGCTAATTACTCAGCCTTTGGAGAAAGTACACTGGAGGTGAGAGCCCCTGGGTACCGTTCAGCTGTGCCCAAACTCCTCAGAGTAATCAGAGCTAATCCTAAACATTACACCAAGGATCAATTTTTATTGATTTCATACCAGGCAGGAGCTCCATTAGTAGTAACAACTACATCTCCTCAACGAGCTCCCTGCCCGTCTCTGATGCAGTGTGATGACGATGATGAGTAGGAGGTTGCGAGCTACTGCCAAGGGAGGGAGAGGAGTGTCATTATCACTGAATGACAGAAGGTGGTTGTTAAACTTACCCATTGAGTCTGGATCAAAGATCACACAGGTCTGTCATTGTTGGATGCACTTTGCTGAGGACGTTGTACACGCACAAATCTCAGTTGGATGTCGCGAGGAGACCGTTGCACAAAGCTAATTGGATAGCGCGTGGGGGGATGGGAAACTGGAGTACCATTGTTGTGGTCTTGCATGCAAACAAATTAAGATTTCAGTTGGGGGAACTTGTGAATTGATGACGATGGGGAACAAGGTTCACCTCACAAAGGCTTTGTTACCATTAGGATCACGAAGGAGGACACAAATCCGACAAGTGTTGTCATAACGTATTGCTTATGATCTGAGGCATGCAGAGTATAGGTACTCTCACAGGCGTTAACTCCACAAACAATTGACACATTATTGTACAGCATTAACCATGTACTTGAGTATAAAGTGAGTAATAATGACTTTGGTAAATTGTCCTTTCACCCATCATTGACCCTAACAACCCTAAAATCTAATGGAGTAGACCTTTAGCATAATGTGTCCATCTTGGTTTTTTCTCCAATCCAAATCATTGTAACTAAGCCGAGGCTGGAAGCAAAAATAGTCTGGTTCCTTTCTTGTGCAGTGAATGATTATGCTATTGGATACAGGGAACAAGACCAAGATGGTGGCAGCATGATAAAGGTCTATCTGTACTCTGGATACTGTATTTGATATTGACGTACTCAACCCGGCTTGGATAAGACACTGTTCTCATAGTCCAAACAAAACTTATCAAGTTTAAATTTTGTGAGTTTCCATAGATGCCATGGAGGTTCCCTGTGAAACTGAAATCAGGGAACTTTTATTGAAGATAAGAACCCTTGTAAATCCATTTCATTTTCACGACCACTCAAGGCAAACTGTTTAAAGATAAGATTATATTTCCTGTACATTTTGAGAAAGTTAAGATGAATTACCTCCTATGATTCATCTACTGAAATAAAAAACTTTCCATGGAAAGTCAAGCGCAAACACTCTTAACTTGTACCATGTAGTTTGTACACAAATCTGCTCAACCTAGTAAAATCAGGTCACACTGAAATAAACAATTTTTAAAAAACCACAGACAATCACCAAATGACAAAACGACCAAGAGTGCATGAAATCACATAGATCCTTCATATCCATGACATTAAATACAAATGATTTGCCCTTCCCTGGAACCAGACGTTATTGCCGAGAGTTCTACGCCAGTGATCATTTCCAATTATCAGTGCCATCACACAATTTGGTCCTAATTGGCGTCTGGGGCTTTCTCGTCATATTTGGTGGGTACTTGACGGCCATTATCACAGTTGGTGGCTCCTCTCCAACTGTTCCGACAGCGTGGACGGACACACATGAGTGTGTAAAACAACCGCAAGGTTTGGCTGGATATAAAGTCAGAAAAGTGAGCTTTAAGCACGTGACTTAATAGAGAGTCAGTGGTTTAACTCCTAACAGACCATTTTCGGAGAACCACTTGCTGCTCCATAGGAAGGCATGAGGAGAACTGTTCATTTTGTGGATCTGCTGCTGTCATGGACATTGTTTACAATCATATTTACTGCGCAATTTGTAATGCCAACTTTAAGTAAAACTGGATAACAGTTATACTTTTAAAGTTAAAACGGAGTTAGTTTGTTGATGTTGTTTCTACTTAGTAAGAATCCGTCAATTTGATCACTGGATGGTAATTTCAAATAGCAGAATGAATTCTGGATTACTAACCCTATGGGAACACTAAAATTGATCAAATAGCAGGCCAAGTTAAGCCCAAGTCTCACCCACAGGATAAGAAGTTGATCCAAGCCTGGGGTTAAGGTTGTCAGACTATGGGTGGTTTTGGTGTCTCAGAAATTCCATCATAGCTCAGTGGCCTGAAATGCCGCTGCCAGAGCAAGCATGCTGATTTCCACATCTTGCAGGAAAAGTACTGGGTCTCCCCTTAATGAGGGGAAATCAAGTGGAAAGTATTCAATTTGGTGTATAATTGCAGTTTGGAGAGGTTGGAACACCGAGGCCTTACCCAAGGATTGTCTCTTAATATCATCTCCCAAAGGTGTTTGGAGGAAAGAAGGGAGAGAGGCATCCAGCTTAGTCACTGATGGACCAGCCGCTATATCGGCTGGTGACTTCCCCCGGATTTAAACATGCTTTGTTCAATTTCCATGAAATCCCATGCATAAAAGCAAATCATCAGAAAGCTAGAGTGGAGTGAGTTTACCATAAATTGAGTGAACAGTGTAAATGTCAGAATAGCGTACATACTGATGAGCGTAAACTGTGAAATCACAAGCCAAATTGTCTTACATTGTTGCTGTACATCTCGGGAACTAATCAGCAGAGTAGGTAGACCACAGGGAATTCAACACTTCCAGCACATGTATGTAGTCAAAGTAATGTTCAACTTGTGCGCTGCATACAATCGAAACAAATGTAAACATGCTCTGGACTCGTATTCACAGAAAGCTACTATAAGCAGAAAGTACTGCCACTCAAATGTATTTGATAAGCACGGAATTATCGCCGGAGACGAAAGAGATGCACATAACATGATAGTATTCCTGATTGGGAACATTGTGCTAAGCAGGAGTTTCCCAAGCTTTGTGAAACTGATGCTGCTCTTAAAACAGCTTCCTGAAATCGGCATTATTATTGTAAGATATTTAAGTAGACGAAAAACCTTGGATGGGGTGAAGACTTCTTTCTCTACTTATGTGGCTCACCTACAGCTACAGGGGTGAGAGTTATTGCTGACAAACATCTGAAACTAGGGTATAAATATTAAGTTCCACCTATTGGTTTAACCCCAGGAGTTTATAGATTTCAAGGAACTTTTGGGAACAGTATCCTCAGTGCTAACAAAAAAAAAGTTCATCAAAGAGCATGATTTCTTTACACCAGAATTAAACGACTCTTGCTTGTTTTCATCAGGCAGACCATGGAGGTAGAAATTTTTCATCCCGCACCCACTAAATCATTGGTCTCCTTCAGCCTCATGGAACAGTGGTGGGGGTTTGGGTTTTCCTTTTTTTTTACAATCACTACACCTGCAGATAGCACTTTGGCCAAGCACCCAATAAATTAATTACAGCATGGGGAGGAGCATCAGGAGATGGAAGTTTCAGAAGAGCCATTAATTTAACTAGCCCCCTATCCAATTACAGGACTAATGTGAATGTGTAAACAACCAAAAAACCAAACAGTGTAGCTTCAGGCTGTAACCTTGTTCACCAGGGGAAAAAATTCCTGACATACTGACAATAACTTGGTGTTATGGAGGTGTTTAAATTCTTGCTATAATTATTTCACACACACAAAACGACACACACATCCAAGGAAACTATCAAATGTCCTTCTATCAATTGCAGTGTAAAAAGGTATTTGAAGCATCAAGTGATTACCCGGTATTTGATCATTAGCAACACAAGCCTAATAGCTTGAATAAATTGCTCCAATCATTCAACAGTCATAGAGTCTGAAACTTCCTATTTTCCAAGCGATTAAAAAACAGTGTTGAATTACTTCCTGATTAGTTTATTTGCCTCGCAAAGAAATTTCCAGGTGCGGTTACAAACAAAATGGTCTCAGTTCAACCCCGGAATATTTGCCTGATGTTTGAAGATACGATTTGTGTTTCTTCTCCGATGTTGCTATACCAATGCAAAATTCAGTACCTTCCTAACCAGGGATATAGGTTAAACCGTAGAGAAAGACCATCCATCCACCACATGCATTACCATTAGGTCTATGACCTACATTAAAGGGGGTATGATATATGGGCACTTTAGGTCATGCAGAAAATAAAAACCTTATGTTGCCCATTTTGGCTCTCACCCTCTGTCCACATTTTTCCTCTTCTTTAATGGGATTTTGGAACCTTCGACCTCCACACTGACAAGGTGCATTTACAACCGATTACAAAATATAGGACAGTATTCTTTGATGATTACAAACAGCTAAAAAGTAAACCAGGTGACAGAACAACTTGTTGATACAATATATCAGATCAAAAATTGTCAGAAACTTTAAAACACACATTTTTTGCCAAATTTGTTCATTGCCCCCTACTTGCACTTGTAGTGAAAAGTCTTCGTTCTATGGTTGATTGACCAACTTCTCGAATCCATATTAAGTATTCACAATAGTCTACACCACATCAAAGTCAATTTATGAAACGATAACTCGTTCTTTTTGTTTTTACATAGGTGCTTTGATCAGAGAATGAAGGCAAACATTTTCAGCAAATAACGAGAGGTGACGCAAGGTTAAGCTCCGGCATCCACCAGAGGGCTCAAGCCTACAGGTTTGTACTCCTACCAAACATATGTTCTTAAAAATAGGGCTGTCTTATAAAAAAAAAAAGTCCTGGATATGAAAGTGTAACACGATAGCAAGGCTCTGCCCCAGGATCAAAGTCAAGTCATAATTTGTTTTATTACTAGTAAAAACAAAGGCTAGCATTCTTATTAAAATGTGTCTGGTGTCTGGTCCCTATCCCCAGGAGCGCCACCAGAAGCAAGTACTTACACGCATGAGCTGCAGAAGGGTCTCGCTATTTGATCTGGTATTCAACTCCTCAGATCTGAAACCAATCAAATAGTAGGGGTAGCGGTACGGTGCTCTCTCCCTTTCTCTTTTCACTCTCTTTCTCTCTCCTGCTATAATGGTTACTGCCGTCCCTGACGTTTCTAGGACAGGTCAATTGCACTCCCTGCACCAACCAACTCAGCCCCCCAGGCCACCAAAGTTTGGATCTACTCTTAGTCTCCAGCAGAACAGTGAGTGAGAGAGAAAGACCCCGGCATCAGGCAATGAGAAATGAATTAAATTCCAGAGCGGCACTTTCTTCTGACCCACACTAGATTGGTGTCATTAGGATTTGTATCCTTAAACCTGACGTGATTTGGCGGCGGAAGATACAAACTTACTTGTTTTCCAGAAATTAAAAAACGTCATACAGCTGAGCAATAAGCAAATTAAACAGTCATTGAATGGGAAGCTATTCTGGAGTGATTAACACCTATGGGCTATGTGTAATTACGACCGCTCAAGGAGTAGACCACACGAGCTATCTGCACGGCTCCTCACCAGCAAGGAAATTAACAAATTAAAACAGTCCTGCTTTGTCGCCTTACATCTCCCATATCAAGTGCAATCAATACAACGGTGCTTCGGGGCAAGAGTCGGCCATCAAAAGCTATTGTGGTCCGCTGAGAAGCCCTTGAGATTATACCTCTAATTCCATCCTGAAATTGTTATGCCTCTTCAAAAAAGAACTGAGACGTTCAAGCTTTTGGTTTAAAGCTAGAATTATTGTAGCTTTGTGATCCACATTCAACAGTGTTTTTGTCTTCAAATTTTAAAGTAAAAACACTCATTCAAAACAAACTAAATTGTTATAAAAAAGAAACTGGGGTGGAAGAAAAAACACCATACTTGTTTAAATTTATTGCAAGGTACCTTCAGAAGTACTTTATATTTACCCTGACCAACTGGAATTTCAATGAAACCTATGACTTTTATTTGCTGTGGTTTTGATGTCAGAAACAAACGTGTGCTTTTATGACTGCAGGTAACACACAAAAAAACCGCAATCTAATTCCCACTCCTGCTTTTGCCTTGTCCCAGACTGGGTCGCCCAACAAAACGTGACTTAACAATCGCAGACTCGCCTTTCACCTCTCGAGTTAAGTAGGCTCTGCAAACGCCACTTTTTCCCCCCACACTCTCCCTTCTTTCTACCCTTTTCTCTCTGCCACCAGTGCACCCCTGATTGGGTAGGTGCCCATAATTTCTCTTTTTGCGCTCCGGCAACGTTTACTCTTCACACTCTGCTATGAAAGAGAGATGCAGGCCGCCATAGAACCCGTCTGTTTTAACAGTGTTGCGTTGCCCCATCGTGTGCACTTTCGCCCGACCCAACCGGAAGTTATAGAAATGAACACATGCACCATTTGCAGCGGTACCACGGGTCCATATGTGAGAGGGATATCAGTTAGCTGGGTACTAGAGCACTGTGCGTGTTCGTTTCTAAAGGGGGGGCTGCCTAAGACAGTGAAAGCCCAGAGAAAAGGAGAATTAATTTCCCTCTTTGGTGCAATCGGGTAATCTTTCATCACTCATTCAGGAGAGGTGAGTGCTCTGTCAACATTGACTTAAGTGCATCACAATATAAGAACATGGCTGCGTGATAGCATATCGATGGCTTATTCTGGGGCTGGCTGTTCGATATGCAATCATCAACTCTAACAATCTAACGGAAACCTCCCCCTCTTCCCCTAGATGCATTTCAATTCAGCTCCTATTTTCATGATGCTGGTTATATCTTCCAAATTGATTTCACACGATTCAGGTTTAATCATTTCCAACACAGCGGGGTTACTATTTGACTTTGTTCAACTTGAAGAAAAAAGCTCTCTGGTTGAAGTCTCTTCTTAACTTTCTTATTTTCAAAGTAAAACTATGTTTATAGTTCTGATTGCAAATAAAGGAATATTTATTTTGTTGCTTGAGTTATGTGAGATTATTTTCACAGATGCAGATTTTTTTTTTTTTTT
>CM021536.1:11786633-11797187 GCA_010994315.2 Pisaster ochraceus | reverse complement strand
AAAAAAAAAAAAAACACCCTGGATAACGGTAAAATTATATCCAGTTATATTTTGATAATTCACAATTGTAAGAGGTCCTTCCGTCCGTCCCAACTATTCAGCAACTCATTGAACAAGCCTTTCGGTGATAGTGGGGGAGAAGGGGAAAAATGGCTCAGTTTTTGCCCCACATACACACTCGCCAAAAATAACAAATATCAAAATTGGTTATAAATGCCGGCCCGAGACACGTTCGGGGGATTTGGGAGCCGATTCTGCAACAGCCAGTTTGTGTCAACACATACTGATATCATATTCAACAAATGAAGTCCGCCATCTCTCCGCTAATGAAAAGGCTGTGAAGCGTGGATACCGTGTTTATTCAGAGCAAAGGATGCAAGCTCCTTCTTCCTCACAATTTTTGTTTCCCCCATCAGAATTTTTTTTTTTTTTAAGGAGGGTGCAAGAGACGTCTACTGTTTTTTCTTCTCTACCTCATCCGAAGAGGTTTGAGAGACACAAATCATTTGTGATTCTTACCATGGATCTCTGAGATGATTATTAATAGGCCTAGATCCAATCAAGGTCTTCCCAAAAACTAATCAATTGTGTTGTTATGATTGAATACACAATGACTGGTCGGCTAGTTATTAAGAAAATTGTCTTGCATGTTGAGACATATTGCAACAACAAAATGTGTATTGTTATTGTTGTATTATTCCACAGCAGAAACAAATTCTACCGTGTAGCTTTTTTGTTACACCTCAGACATGGATGCAAAAACAATTAGAATGTTCCAAGTGATTGAACACAATACTCAAACATCTTTTTCAAAAAGCAAAATTACACACCACCAACTTTATGTTTCCTGAACAACAACAAAATCTGTACGGCCAATTTGCTGTCAACCCAAACCTAACAAACTTCACACTCACTGAAAGAGCAATATTGATCCCAATGATGTGTCAATGAGCTGAATTGGCAGCCACAGTCTGTAAAGAACAGTTTCCAAAACAAACAATCCCCAGTTGCTGGCATAATGCGGCTTTTGAGAGCTGGGTCGCCCCTCACTGTACTCCCCTACAGCCCTCTGCAACGCGCCGCTGCCCACATGACAATACCCCAATTTCACAGGTGTGTGGCCACGTTGCATGACACCCTGCTAAAGGGGAAAGACATTCCGTAAAGTCCAATTTCTAAGGCTTTAAAGGAAAGGTACACCAGCATAGTAAAACTCACCTCACTGAAATGTCCACACTAGATAAATCAGTAGTAACCTGGCTACTTGAAAATCAGTGCATAAGACGACCACTTTATCTGATGCTAAAATGCATTTAAATGAAAAGCTTATGTTTTCTTTCAAATGTTAATAATCCAATTACACTTCTGTTGCCATGCTTGCATTAAAAGTGGTATTTGTGATGGCTGATTTAATGTGCATGAATCAATGGAGGAACACTTAAGAAAAAAGTTATGTGTCTTTGATGTTGTTGAAAATGACGAGGTAAGACAACTTTTTCATAAAACAAGCAAAAAAGAAGCACTCTGCTCAAAAAAATAAATAAATAAAAATCTGGGAATGTATCAGGCAACCCCCCCCCTCCCCGTCCCCAGAAGTCAACAACGTCACTAAACAGGATGGGAGTCGAGCAATAGAGGATCAAGTCACAGGTGCCTGGTGGCATTGGACTTGCTAAATTAAAATGCCATCAGCGGCCATGGGGGTGACCTTACTGTACTACTACCAAGGCTCCATCACACGTCCTACACGGACGGCAATAGTATGAGCCCGAGATGAACACAGGCATCAACGCGGCGGACCCCGCAGCCATGAAATCTTGTCTGGCTCACACTAGCAGGTCGGCCAGCTTACAGTACTGCCTACAGCACAAGTGGTGTCAAAGTACACTCTCTGCTGTCTCCCGCATAGTTTTACAAGCTTCTGCAGCGTCCCAGCACCCACAGAATGCTGAGATCAACGGCCCTAAGATATCAAGGTGAACGTACAGGTATAATCACACACCAAGCTAAAGGCAATCCCGGACTGAAGAAGGAAAAAAAAAAACATTGGACAACTCTGGAGCTTACTGTTCATGTGTATAACTAATGATATCATGTAACTCCAACGAAATCACGAAGGTGCCAATGGTTCCCAGTGTGGCACAATAAATGGCACCACTAGTCTACCCAAACCCCCGGGCGCAATTTGTGATAATTTTGCCCAGTCGAGAGTGATCACTTGTTAGGAGTGTGAGGTGTATCAAAAGTTTAATTTCTGGCTACATGGACTGGGGAGATAATCTGCAAGTAACTACAGCATTGGGAACGTTGACCTGAATATCTAGCTTATTGAATTATTGTGATTCATTCTTGGACAGCGCATAATACTGGCTGTCATAAAGAGAAACATCTGTAGTTGGACTGACAGAGATTTGCCCACTGTAGAGTGTCTGCGAACCAAACCCACTGGCATCAGAAACATTTCAAGGCAAGACAACTAGAACTTACGACCTCAGTTTAAAAAAATTAAGAAATACACCACAAGGGAAACTGACTAGATCCCTCTCACTGCCACTTCCCAGGTTGTATCATAAACTTGGGTGTGATCCCTGGTCACTTACACAGAAATTATAGGTTGAATGGCTGCTGACTGGCACCCCCCCCCCCCCCCCCCCCCCCCGAGCAAAGATCTTGACAAAATAGGGAGACAGCCAACATTAGGGTTATGATCCGGTTGGTAAAGAACCTGTACATTATTCCAGAAGTCGCAGGTTCAAATCCCATTCTAGTAAATATTTCTTTGTTCAACTTGTTCCCTGAGTGAAGAGTTGAATCTTCCTATATTTCAAGATCATAGCATTTTAGAAGAAATTGGTCTGATAAAAGCTGTTGAAAATACTATTCAATGCCAGTATCTAAACATCAAACATGTTGAAGTTTCAGCAACACATAATGCTCCTGTGTTACTGTTTTACACTAGGCCGTATAATAGATCTCTTAACTAGGTTTTCAATTTTCTCTCCATTTGTTCAACTACATACTCTTCAATTGTTTCTCCGTTATGCATTTTCAGCTTTAAAATAACTTTTGTATTCAACCAAAGGAGGTTTTATTACAAACTGGAACTTGCTCCTAAGGAAAGTAGAAAGCATCTCAAATAGCCACTAAATTTAATTACTTCAAACAATATTTTTACTTTCCAAACAAAATGCTTACAAATACACCGGTCTCGTGAAAGAAGGGGATTGTTTGTTTAATGGCTGTTGTTGTTGAACCAGTGTTAATTGTGAGCTCAGGTGGTATGCCCCCGAATGGTATTGGCCGTGGCACGCTCAACGAGCCATGCCATGGCAATCTTCCCCATCGTCATTGACGACAGCGACGATGGAGCTTCAGCTTCGGTCTGAGTCACTGTGCCGTTCTGCCGCACTGATTTTGGTGTTTCATTTTTAATGGGGAAATAAATACAAAAATAGGTCATCTTGATGCAATATTTATCTAGCTTTGAGAAAGATGGTTGCCTCATCCAGATTGGGTATCAATAGTGCTTGTCTCGACGATTAACATAAAATCTGGTTATGACATGAATCATTGCTTAATTGAAGGCAAAACATCTTGAGTCATGTTAGCAATGAGTGGCTCATTCCTTTGAATTGAAAATAATTACTGCTCAGTGTGGTTTGTGAGAAAATGTGTAAAGTGCCAGAAAAAACCTTACACTTTTAATGTAATTTCAGAAAAGGTCACTTAATTCCGTTGACTGTCAACACACAAAACGGTTTGGTTTTTCTGAAAACATGACTGCACATCAGATAAATTAATCAAACCTTGCTTTAAAATGGAAATGTGATTAACTTCACATCAAAACACTTGATCTATTCCTCTTTTGCAATAATTGGCACACGCACCGGCAGTACTCACTGTTCATCTTTTTTGTGAACCAAACATCAAACCTGGACAATTTCCATAATGATGAATCTTTCAAAAGTTCAAGCAAGATTATTCTTCAAGAAACTTTCCTTTTTATAAAATAGCTTACTAGCTCAGATAGTTAACAGCAGGCCTGCTGCTGTATTATTGTAGGGGCAAGGCAGTTTTTGTTTTAGCACAAGACGCCTCTTTCCATGAGAGAAATTTCAATGTCAACTTGAACATTCCAAGGGGCACCAAGGCATCGACCAGCAGCATGGGGGCAACTGCCTCCATAGCCTCCATGAACTACCTGGCCTGAAGAGCGTTATAATGTAATGTCAGACATTGCATTGTGATATGGGAGGCTCGGAAAGATAATTATTATTACAAACGCCGCTCATACAAAAACGGTGTTCATGTAGACACCTAGACGAAATATGTTGCTGTACACAACCTCATAGAGTAAGGGCCCGCAACGTCAACACTACGAGGAAAGCGTCAAAGTTCAGATGATGAAGTGTGATAGCAACGTCTGCTGACCAACAGCCGACAACCTAATAGAACTGGGCCACAAAGATGACACCACCCGGCTTTCATCACTGACAGAGCTTTCATCAACTCCAGATTCATTTTTTTTCTTTCAAGATTGATGACCAATATGGTGGCTGGCTGAATAATGGCTAGGCAAGAAATTAACCTTAAAGGTATGGCAATAGTAAAAAAAAAAAATCACGAACAATCTTTTAAAATCATAAAGCTTCAAAAACTTGATACCAACACCAAATATCCGCAGAAATATTTTGTTTGCACAAAATTGGGGAGGGGGGGGCCTAAAATTTCAACCCTATACTCTTTCTCATTTTAGCCTTTGAGAAAGACCCTGCTAGGGTCGAACCATGAGGCCATTAAAAAAATGTTTGCATTTATGCCATAAGTCATTCTGGTTGGTAAGCAGTTTACAACAGCTAATTCTTTTTTTGTGTGACCCCCTAAGTTTATACACATTTTCATAGGGAGGGTATTTGGTGGTATAATAAGAGCTGGAGGATTGGATTGGGCAGAGAAAGTACTTCTTCAAAATCAAATATGATTATACCTTTGAAGGGAAGCTTATTATGTTTCTGTGCAGACCTGTGGTTGGTCTATAGGTGAGTATATAGATGTCTTGTGCTCGGATTTTGACATTTTATTTTTTTGACCGATAAAGATGAGTCAGAAGAATGCAGTGACACACACAGGAAGGACAAACGGTGAAGACTTGTCTGGTATTGTTCAAGAGAACAAAGTCAATCATGAGCCCCACCCATTGTTGACTCCAAGGGGGCGTCAAGAATTTCACTGAATCACGAGTTATGTCCGAAATCAAACAGGGTTAAGAATACAGTCACGCCTCCAACGACCTACTGAAAGAAAATCCGCTTCGAAATCATCAAGCAAACTCTGTTTGAAATTAATAAATTTTCGTCACAAAAACAGAAACAAACTCCAAACAAGTAAATGGAAAAAAATTATAGCATTTAAAAATGTTTTATTACAAACAAACTTTATTTGAAATGATATTTTATTATGGCAAGTCAAACCATCAGGGGCATTTCCTCTATTTCTAGACAACAACTGAAGCATATGAAGTGGATATGATATATTCACCCCCTTGTGCTTTGTTCCCTAATGATAAGGATGGTAAACCATGAAAATAGATATCATATCTGAGGAAGGCCAATCTCTGGAATTACGGCAATTACTGCCAAATTAAAGATATCACCAGCAGGATAATGATCAACAAGGGAGTTGCACAGCAAAGGGCTTGGGACTCCTGGCCACAGAAAATAAAACCATTAGTGAGAATACAAACATTATGACATTTCTTGGGCAATGGGGAATACAGTACACAACCAGGGAAGATCGGCACACAACGATTTAATTTACGCGATATCCATAAGTGCATGCTGTGCGGATCGGGTGAGTAGGAAAGAAAAGCAGTAGGAGGAGTGAGGAGTACAAAATTCTTCATTGTGCAAGCACGGATGTGAGCCATGAAAGGGGGCTATACCCAAAAAGATAAAGGAAAAAAAGGAGAAGAGAAAAAATTGTGTATGCATTTTTAATGTCATTTCCATGATTGAAAATCCTGGCGCTAATCGTCTCCCCTGTGGGATCTCTAATGCAGCCTCCTGTTCATTAGGAAGATAGGAGGCTTGTTGTTGATGGCCTAGCGCAATCTCTTCAGCTAGCAATTGAGGAAACCACTTCACACCTCTCCACAATGGTTGAGGGGTCATTTCTGAAGGAAACTGAGGGGGGGGGGGGGGGTGAGATGGATGTGAGGCTAACACTTTACCCGGTGTCCCCACTGCATTTTGATTGGGGCTTTTTATGCTAAAAAAGGCGTGACAATTAACACTGGGGCAGCCGGGTCCCCAGTCCACAAATCTTCATTCATTCGCGACGTAGCAGCAGTGAACGTTGTATGTTGAACAACGGGACAATGTGATAAGGTGCCAGGCTTTTGTGGATCGGCTGAATGCTTTGAGCTGATAAATCACACAAAATGTGTTCAGTAACATTCCCAAAATAACTGTCAAGTGTGTTTCGTAAATAGACAAAAGGAAGAAGTGCTTCTGATATGGAGTGTAAATATTAAAATCTGGAACATGGATTGTGTTAACTAAGTTAACATAGCAGAATAACAAAATAGTGAATTTTTCCAGCAACAAAAATGTGGTGTATGGATGTTAGGAATATTTGTAACCACACATAGTTTCATGTAACACTAATTTTTTTGGAAAATTAACTCAGCATCCATTTGTTCATTAGTACTGTATGAAGAAACAACTTTGTTTTCTTGCTTATTTTTGTTTGTCTCCAAATTTCTGAATAAAAGGGAAACAACAAAGCACAGGTCCACAAAAATTTAACAAAAGCAATCTTAATTCTGCTGTTTTCAGTTTGCCTCATTTAGTTTTGATCATCAAGTTAGTTGCTTAGCTGAGCACATTGCATTACAGTGGTTACAAATCCACATATTTTACTAATTTTTTAATTTGGTGCATTGAAATAAACTTCAGCCTTTGGCCAAGTGCAACTCAAACTGGAAACATAACAAATTAGACATAATGAAGAAACCTCCCCAAAGAAATACAGAAAATAATAACAAAATCAAATAAAGCATAGAGACAGGGCAAGTAGAACAATGTTCCGATTTATGTGAGTGATATTATGAGTGTGTGTGTGTTTTGTACTCCAGCCAGCCGTCCCCCTCAAGTGCATTATCAACATCGCTGAGTGATTCTGGAGAATCGGAAAGGAACAGTTAACATCCAAGTCATTTCCTGCCCTCCTGACGCCCTAACATTAAGACAGTTTAGTAGAACTCCAACAAAGCGTACGACCATCGAGCCTCAATATCCTGAACAAGTTAAGCGTGTCAATTTAGGCTTGCGTCTGCTCAATCAGGCTGTGTAGTCCTCCAGCTCACAACGCCGTCAGCCCCGCGTGGCTCAATAGGATGACATTTACGCTCAGACGACACACATTTCATCAATAAAATAAAAATTTTTTTTTTAGATTTCTGGGTGAAAAAAAAATACAACTCTACTGATGTGTGAAATAAATTAAAACGGTTTTGTCCTTTATCACCTGATTAATGGTAATTGTTTTTATTTCTATTAAGCCAAACGACACAGAGGCAGTGAATTTGGAAGCCAGAGACGATGGATGACAGTCAGGGCTCGAGGCAACAAACAATTCTCGTTCGGTTTCCCATTAGTGGCAAACTACTGGGCTCATCAATGTTTATCTTCATTTGCCTCATCAGCAGCGGAGGAAGTCAGCTAACATGATGCTATTTATCCACTTTATGATTTATCGCGGCACTTAAAAGCGTGATGGCACCATATCACAGCCGTTACACTACCTCACGGTCCCGTGCAAGCGAGGGAATGGACGCGCTACATCCCTCTGCCATTAGTGGAGGGACATTGATAGCCGGCCCAAACATCTCCCTGTGTGATTTGATACTGAGCTCATCACCGGCAATTCCAACAAGCAATAATGATGCACCGTTTATAATGACTTGGACAACTTGTAGAAACAGTGGAGTGGGACAGACCCCCACAGCCCAAGGAAGCTGGTAATTTGTTTTCAGCAAATCAATAGAGGAGGAAAGAGATTGATATCTTAGTGTCAAGACAATGCAGTGGGGGGATCAGTCAGAGACTAACTACTCAATCCTCTGCTGTAATAACGCAGTAGTAACAACAGGCATAGAGGAGGGATGGGGTAATCACAAAACCAATACAATGGTTCAGTCCTTGCCAGACAGATGGTCACTGTTCTTTTGATGGTCTGAAAACAGAAACTGATTTAAACAATATTGCGATATTAATAATAGTGCATTTATGCAAACTGGGATGAATTACAAAACTTGCAAAAACATATTTTTAAATAGAATAGTCTGAACGACCCCTTCATTGATTTTCGGTGAAATCAAAATAAAAGCTGCTTTTTAAATTTGTTTGGGGGAGGGGACAGCATTTTCTCAAACATAGCTGAAGGAAACATATCTCAGTTAGGTTAGTTTACGTATCCAGCTAATACAATGTCAGCTCTCAGAATTTGAAAAAAAAATCATTCATTTGTTCTCCCCGTTTATTACCACAGGTCTAGCTTACCTTTAAGTGAACGGACGAAAGGTTTCCCATTCAAAAAACAGGGACATCCTTTGATCTACATGATTTAGAACTCTCATCCTTTAGACTGAAAAAAATAGAAGGATCTTTGCATTTTTTTTTTGTTCAGAAGGGAAGAAAAGCTGAAACGAGACAAAGGCATCTGCGAGTACTCAAAAGCCATCATTTTTGTCCATGTTATTATCACAGTAATCTCTTAGGATTGCTTCTTCTACATGGATGAACTGCAAGAGCATCTCACGCAGATCAAAACTCGCTGATAAGACTTAATCAAAACACATGTGTATCAATCACTTCAATCTCCTTCAATGGATGTGTGTGCGTTTTTGTTTCGGGAAAATGTGTACACTGCAGCCACTATTTGCATTGTTTTTATAGGGGTTTCGCTTCTGAATTGTTTTACTAGCTCGAAACAAAAGAATGCGCTGCCCTCTTTGCCCCAAGAATGGAAAATCCATTCTGACATGCGTTCGCTACACAAATGACAGAAATAATACGCAGTCATCCAAGTGTATATGAGAAACTAAAAATTCAGTCCAAATTTCCCTGACATTTCTTTAAGCTGTCTCTGGGAGTCCGCAGAAAAGTAATCTGCGAAATGATTGGGCAGAAATGGGTTTTTATTTGAAATATTTCAGTCATTTAATTTACAATTTTCATGAAACAGTCACATGAACGATTAAATTAATTCATTCAGGATCATAACACATTTTGTCGGTGAGCAAAAGTTGAAGGAGGTTCATTTATTTCTTTATTTTGAAGCTTTCCTTTATTACAAGATTTTTGTTGCAAGTTTAACAATCAGCTACAAGCTTTATTTAGTGAGCATAACCATTTCTCAATCAAAAATGACATGTACCATTAACAACACAATGTCGGCCCATTGTTCATAGCATGCTTTGTAAAAATCCCAAGTCGTTGGTGTCTAGGGCCTTGGTGTTTGAGTAGAACCCCGACCTTCCATGCAATTCTCTCCAATATTTACACTATTAAACCGGTATTGGAGTCACCTACCGTTGCCGGCTGGCATGTAATTTGCAGTCTGTTAGCCGGCGTAATTTGCATTGGGGAAACAGGCGCACACGGTTCAACTGACAAAGGGAGCTACAGCCCCCAAGCCCACGCACGGCTGCATCGCTCGTAACGGGCTAGGAAAAGATCTTAACATGCATGCGGCAATTAGAAGGGTCACCTGCGACCCGACTTATTACGGACTATCATTCCGACCAAAATAATGGCTACCGGGTGAGCAAAGATAGATCAAGCCTGACCAAACACTGGTTCAAGTAAAAATGTCACATCCTCAATACGGTGTATACTGTACAATCTACCCATCCATCATACATGCTATATGCTGCAGAATTAACACATTTTGAAATCAAGTTTGAGTCAGGGAATGACAATGATTTGCAAATCAAAACTGCCACCCAACTCAGTGATGTTTTAGAGTATTAACTTGGAACACTTCATGGGTTTTTAACGTAAACTACAAGCACGAAAAAACAAAATTTATCCTGTTATCATTTTAGCGGCATGAATGGTCTTTAAGTTCTAAACAATGATTCTCTTGACAGGTTGACAATTTCAGCTTGTGTGAGTTTGTTTCAAGAAAATCACTGCAAAGTTTTGTGAAATCCAAAAGATTGATTTTGTGTCAGTTTTTTAGATTGCAGAACATGAGATTGCAGGTTTTTAAACACTGATTTAAAACAATGACTAAGTTTCTTCAAGAGAATGCCATTTTCAGAATGATCGGTCCTAATATAGTTCTACTACATCACCAGAATGACTTTCTACACAAAGCCTGTTCTCTACACATAACTCTTCACCTTTAAGGGACTGCAGTTTAATATTCTTTAATCAAAAAGGAAATGAGCTTATTATTACAGGTATTACTCAGATTATCGTGAAAGCTCATAGTGCGCTGTCTACCTATGTACTGTACCTATTAAATCTGCTACCTTGTTGTCTACAC